>OV651814.1:52627082-52704582 GCA_927349885.1 Psylliodes chrysocephalus | reverse complement strand
AAAAAATATTTAGGGCACAAATGATGCGTGAAGATTTAAAAAAAAAATGTTTGAAAGGGTTGATCACGATTCGTCATTGATCGCCGAAAAATTTCTACGAAAATACCTTAGGACGCTTTTTGCTAAAACAGGTAAGTAATATTAATTGTTAACGCGGGATTTTCAAAGAAAGTTTTAAAATTCAGCAAGTCCGATTATAAAATAAAGTCGTGTAATGGATGTTACTTTGGTTTAATATTGAAATATTAATAATGATGATATCGACAAATCATGGAGCAATGATCTGGTGATCTAAAGTTATTATAAAGGAAACAAAAAGTTATAGTAAACACGTATTTTAAAAGTTTTTTATGTATGAAAATACGTGATCAGTCTAAACCTTCTCTAGACCCTTGAACTGAACTAGAAAAACAATAGAATTCCTTTCATGTGTATTTGAGCAATAAGCAAATTTATATAATTTGGAATAAAAATCAACATCATAACCATTGTATGGGAAAGGCAACAATGAAACTGGGACAGGAATATATTATATAAAGTAATATCAAAATAATATATAAAGTTATTAAACCCATAAGCTTACCACACCCTTCGAGCATATATATTTCATAGAGTCCGCATTAATTTGTTTACGTTATGAGGGGAAATGCCTAGACACTATTACCAGTGTCGCATCATTTTTACGGGGTTTGCAATTAATATAAATAATAAATTTGACACGTACCTTCAAAATTCTTTAAATTATGCACATATTTTATAAACTTACATTATTTAAGTAGGTACCTATCTAGTAATAGTAAATAATAATTATTATTATTAATATTAGTATTATTATTTGTGTTAAAAACATCAGTTTTTTTAATTCAAAGATCAGAAAGTGTATAACGGAAGAATGAAGATAGAAAGCTTATGTTTAAAAATCAAAAATAAAAATAAATAGGTATATTATACAAATATTTATGATATCTCTTAAAACACGTGTACGACAATTACAATACAAGAACTTTTTCCAATAATTTATTAAATATAAAAATATTGTTCGTAACCAATGTTCAATAGATTACTAAACGATATACTACAAATAGAAATCAGGCTAATACTTAGGTAGTTAGGTACATTTGCACTGCTAACGTTAACAAATAAGTGAAGCTTCCTTCATTTTTATTGGAGCTTCGATTATTTCTTAATGACTAGGAAGCTTAAAAAGACTTTTTTTATTGGAAAACTCACATTAGGTTTTGCTTATTTCTTAACGACTATTAGTCTACTTAATTAAAGAACATAGGCACTTTTAATAAAAAATAATTAGTGTCAATTTTTGTGGTTTAAAAAAAATATAGGTAGCAGGTAATTATTTTAAAATAAAATTTATGTTTTATTAAAAAGTACTTAGTTACTTACATGTTTTCTAATTCTACATTTTCTTTTTCTGCAACAGAGGCTTCATGGTTCAGATTGTCACTGAAAATTAAAAATTTTGAACAATCAACCCACAAGAAAAGTGCAGGGTTCTTTACCTTTTAGATTCATCTTCTTCTGGGGCCTCAGTAAATGCTGATGGCAATGCACCTGTTCCTCCTCCGCATCCAGTCTTTGGCATAAATATATATCCAGAAAAATGATTGGAACATAAAACATCAATATTTGAAATGTTTTCTGGAGTAAGTTTTAATATGTTTCACCAAATGCGTTTTTTCGACAGGATTAGCTGGAAACCTACAAAAAACAAAAATTATTATTACCTTCAACATTATCATGAAAAAGGCTTGTTTATATTGAAAAATTATGATTTTTTTAACTTTTCAGTAGAGTCCAAAATCAAAAACAATATTCCTCATACATATTACAAGTTCTTTAAATTTAATTAACTTAATTTACCAATTATTTACATTTATGTTTAACAGCCTTTTGCATAAAATGTAGGTACTATGTTTCTTTTAAAAAAATGGTAGAGACGCTAATGGTTACTTACTTGTAAAATGCCCTTGACGATGCCTTTTCTTATTTCTATTCACAACTTGCACAAACTCTTACCATTGGTAAAATTTGTATCAGTAAAGTAGTAAAATACAAAAAATCACTTAATGAAAATCAAAAATTAATTGACAGTTCTGTCAAATTTGAACGATTTGACATACCAAGCAAAACGGAACAAACCAATGGGAATGCTGGACACTATTTTTCCGCCTGTACTAAAACAAAGTCCATTTGGACGATGGCTCTAGTAATATATGCTCGAAGATCACACCGGGCAATAAAATACAGATCCTTCTACTTTGATCAATTCATCCATATAGTCTCAGACAGGTAGACAGAATTTTAATATTTATATGTAAACCTAATAAACTCCAAATTTTTAAAAAAATTGCCTGTTAACTGGTAAAACTTAAAAGGCATTGAAACAATATGTGGAATGTCATAAATAACTGTTCGTTACAAATTAAACCAGTGGATGCACATGAATGACTCGACAGCACAAATTGGGAATAAACAAACGAAAGAAACACTGCAATAACGTTTGTAGAACATAATAAAATACCTTTTAAAATTAAGTGAAAACGAGATGGGGAAGTAGATCTACAGGGTAAGCAGTGAGCAATCATATTATACACTTTTAAGGAGCAAGCTTAAAAAATTTAGAGGGTCTGATAAACCGGAGAAGTAGAGTGCGTTGGAACCTGTGCGTCCTTCCAAAAACTTGCGGCAGTATAGCAGTAAAGGATGTGGTCACATCTTGGATAGGAGACTGACAGGTATATTTTATATCGTACTAGCGATTAAAAATTTTAAGAAATTAAGTGGCAAATTAAACCTGGAAGGCTCGAACCATAAGGATCCTGGTAATGATTAGAAAAAAAAAGCGGAATGCAAGAGATGAAAAAAATGATTTGGTAAAATAAAATCTAGCCCAGGAGATATTTATATTTGAGATGCAAATTAAGAACGAAATTCCTAAAAGTCTAATAAGGCAAGAGCAGAGCTGTATTGGGTACATAAACCATATTTACAAAAAAAAATATTTAAATATGTATGTGGTCCAAATATTCAAGAAATTTTTATAAAAAACTGGTACATCTTCCAATGTAAAGTAATAAAAATAACACGCATTTGACGGTCATAGTTAGCCATATCTTGTAATATTTCGAGCTTATTAGCCATTATCGTGAAAGTGGACATTTTAAATTATAATTTAACATCTTAAAAACCTATTAGATCCGACTGCGTGAGAGATTTCCTGTTCTTTTACGGTAATATGCATATTAATTAATAATAGTTTCAAAAAAACTCTCTTGTTTTCGGTAGTGACTAAGTTACCGATATATTCTCTGATATGTTTTCAAAGGTAGAATGACCAAATTATAATGACAACATATTTGCTTAAAATGTATACAAATTGATAGAAAAATATTGAAAATGTTTTAAAATTTTGTAAATAAAAAACTCGTTATGTCATAAATTACAATCATTATGACTTTACTAAATAATCCAAAACAAACAAAATAATTTTAAAATTATATTAAGGCGGTATTTTTGAATTTATAATACTAGTTATTGCCAGTGAGATGTCTTTTATGGTTGCAACTATTAAAATTGAAGGTGATTTCCAAGAAAGTACGCTATTTATTTTGGAGTGTGGCAACAGTGTATAAAGCAAGCGTCATAGTCTGCAGGTTCATTATTAAACGCAAACTCGCAAACATCATTCCCACTCTATTTAGCGGGTGTCTCTCTATTTCTAATGCAGCTATCTAAAATTAAATAAAAATTGAATACTTTCAAGTAAATTAATACTTATTTATGATAGAAAGTATGTCTAATAGTTCTTCGTCGTTGATGTAGCATGAGTCAACTTCAATTTTGTACAAACAACACAATTGTACTATATACTCCAAATCAAGTAATTTTTCATTTATACTTGATGCAGATATTTTAGTCATCGTCCTCTTCAGATCAGATAACAACGTCGTCGTTTCCTCTTCATATTTAGTTGAAGTGTCCACGAACTTAATAATTCACAGGTCTTTGTGTTTTTTTGAGACTTTCTTTTGAGATGTATTAATAATTACATCCCTTATTTCTATATACATGCTAAGTAAAAGAGAACAGATGTGTTTTTAATAATATTGTAACCATTTCTGAAAATAATAATCATATATTTTTATTAAAAAGTGTTTTGCATTAAGTAATTTGAAGTAGATATATTAAAAAGTTCCTACTTTTTAACTAAGGTTTCTCTAGGAAAAACGTTATTTTTTGACACATTGTAATAAAAAGACTTTTTCTACTTTCGTGCAAAAAGTACCTACTTCTCGCACTCATTTGCGCGCGAAAAATCAAATTTCGCACAGTGAACCGAGCAAATTCCATTTCCGCACGATTTTTTATTTGAGAAATTGCCCTTTTAAAACACTGTTTTTAAATATTTTAATATTTTCTGGACAAAATAATACTTAAAAATAAAGGTTTTTTTATGTTACTTAATGTGTTATTGAATATTTTAGTCATTATTAAAAAAAATGTTTTTTTTTTTTAAATAATTGAGCGACCCTCGTAACTTTTTGTAAACTTCAAATATATCAACAATAGAATTTTGCTTGACACCTTGCATTTCACTTGATTTGTATGTCAATTTAAACTGTTAGGTCGTGTTGCCACCGTTTATAGCTAAAGAATCAGTTCGCTCACTCTGCGTCGGCATTTTTGTCCCAGTTTATACACTGCGCAACTCGTATTTGTATTCCTGGTGCATACAGAATCAAATCATAACCAATACAATATATGACAACAGCCTATATTCAAACAGCAGTCTTCTGCGCATCCTGAATTTGTATCCCTGGAGTGGATGTTATTTTGGAACATTCAACTAGTCCGAGTGAGCTAACTGGATTCTTTAGCAATAAACTTTGGTGTTGCTATGTCAACCGCAAAGTACAAATATTTAAAAAACGTCAAAAGCGTCGAAAAAAGCGTTCCAATTCAAAAAAGCCAAAAATAAAAGTAAACTACCAAAGGACGTGTTAGAAGCTAATCAGATGGTCACTTCGGAACTGCTTCCGGAGAAATAAAGAAAGAAATACGAAAGGACTTACGACATATTTGAAAAATGGTGCCAAGAAAAGGGAGTAAAAACTGTAAAAGAAGAGGTACGTTTAGCCTATTTTGTAAAACTACACAAAGAATTTAGCCCAAATACTTTGTGGGCTAAATATTCCATTCTTAAAACCATTTTAAAAGTAAAGAAAAACATGGATATTAGTTTATTTTACAAACTACAAACTTTTATCAAACAGTAAAACGTGGGGTTTAAACCCAAAAAAGCAAGCATTTTTTCTAAAGAAAATATATCGACTTTCATCAATGAGGCACCTGATGATATTTTTCCAATAATGAAAGTTGTCACAATGCTTGCTGGGCGCTTGCAGAAGAGAGGAACTCTCAAAATTAGTCACAGCTGATAGAAGATAAAGGCAATTTAATTGTGGTTAGAATCCGAGACTTAAAAATGTATAGATTTGTTCCAACAGCTCCTTTCTGATGTGTCTCTGACTTGTGCATAGATGCATTCGAAAATTAATCACTATACATGTCAGTCCGTTTATTCGTCCGTTGTTTAATCAGCGACTTGTCCTTGTTGGAACGCAAAATGCAATGGAATTTGATAAACCAAACATATGTTTGGTCAATTGGTATTTTAAAATTATTTAAAATACAACAACATACATTTATTTAGCTGTCTCGTACGCTCTATAATGAATGTTTAATTATGAAACCTTAAGATGTTTATTTTTATTAAAAATAAGTACGCATTTTACATAAAAAAAAACCGTACACAAGATAAAAAGAAAAATTATTCATTTCAATTAAAAGAAATAGAAACCCAAGCCACTCCAAGCTAACTAAAAGTTCCAACAATTACAAACAAATAGCACGAACGAGAAGAGACGTTCAAATGCGCATGTACTAATTATTTGTACAAGGGATGAAGCTCTCATCGTTTTGACAATCCGACGATCCATTCAAATACGATTCAGAAAATACGTTGGAACGTTTACTGACAGTTCATCGGATTATCCGTGGCTTTGTAGGAACGGACTATTTTCAATGAGCATGAGTCTGACGTTCTTCTGATGGTCAGATTCGCTGTTAGAACAAACCTTATACTTTACGCACTTTTGTCGTATCAGAAGAAATTAACAATGGAAAGTATGTGCTGATTTATAGAAAGTATGCAGCGTTAAGGCCCCCAATGCCACACCAACGATTTTTTTATACTGGAAAATGAACCAAGCAATGTGTCAGGAATAACACTTTCGAAAAGATGCCCTCAGAAATTGCAGCTTTTTTAAGACTATCCAACCCAGAACTATACACCGGTCATAGTTTGCGCCGCTCCTCAGCAACTCTGCTGGCCAACTCGGATGAAGGACTGACTGACATAAAGCGTTTAGGAGGCTGGAAGTCAACAACGGTAGCTGAAGGATATACTGACGACTCAACTACATAAAAAAAGGGTTAAGCAACAAAATTTTTAGCTCTGCTAGCCCAAGAAAACCAGTTTCAATACCAAGTCCGTCAAGTACTGTTGAGGAGCCCGCCATTGAACCAATTGCAGTCCTAGTTCTTTCGTACTCATTCGAAAGCAAAGATGATCCTTCCGATTTTCTAATAAATTGGTTCATGCAGCATGGCAGTGCCACACATTGTACTTTTATTTAAAAAAGTAATAATAATAATAATAATAATAATAATAATAATAATAATAAATAGTATTATGCATTTGCTATTTTGTTCGAAAATAAAAAGTTTAGTTTTCTAAATTTTTGTAGTTTTTTTGACACTGATAGAAAAAATTTTGTTTCTAATACGAGCAAGAAGCGTCATTCCCTCACTTAAAGCTCATCCGGACTCCGCTCCGTGTCGTTCGACTAACTGCAAGACTAACTTGTTAGGAAAATAACTAATTTAATATACTATAAATAATCGAATTATTTGGCAATTCATCTTTTCCGTTATTCGACAATTTCGCGGGAGTTTTTAATATATCTTTCTTTTATTCTCGCCTCAGAACTGTTGGGTTGGCTACGAAAATTACTTTAAACAACTGCCATAGAGCCTATACAGTAGGGGAGCCAGTAACATTTATTTGGTACACATTTACACAAGGCACATATGCCTTTAAGACGTTGTTGTCGAGGGCTTCATCGCTGCAGACACTGTAGCAAAGTATTTTAATGTTTTATAAGGTCAGAATGAACGAAATATTTTTAATTTTCTTTTCACAAACAACAGACGTAAAAGTGTAACTGGTTCATCTATTAATAATAAAAGTTTAAAATAACATTACGGATGTGTAATTGAAACTCAGGGAAGGAAACATAACAACAACAAATTTTCATGATTTTAAGCGGAAGTAAAAATTGCGTAATTGAGTAATAGCCATTGACGGTTCATTGTAATTTAAAATGGGTGTTTAATGTTTTCCAATAATTTTAGCATTTGTGAGTTTTGTTTAAAACTTTATACCAGCAGCGTCAATATTGCTTTTTTTATTTGTGTTTGTATTGAGTGTAGTTATTATTATCATCAATATCATCTGTTTTCAAACACTACAACTATGAACTAACTTGCTGTACTCTAGTGAGATATATTCGAATAATCAAAACATTCGATTATTTGAAAGGAATAGATTATTTTTAAGTAAGTAAGTAGTGACACTGCAATATAAGTGTTGAAATTACATTCAACATGTCCTATCTGCTAATCGAAATCAGCATTTAGCAAACAAAAAGAATAAAATACTAAATATACACTCCCTGTATAAACCTCCGCACTTAACAAACAAAAAGAATAAAATACTAAATAGACACTCCCTGTATAAACCAATTATCCAAATTTGTGAAATAACAACCCGGTTAACTTTCAAGTAACCTTCAAAGACACCTGCTACTTCGCAAACAACTAAAACTAAGTCACGCGAGATTTTTTCACCCAATCATTACTCTCGCGTGCAATCATACGATACTAGATAACCAATTAGAAGAAAGCCGGTAAAACCGATGCGAGCTAACAAGCATCGCAGAACAAAACAAAACACTCACTTTCGTTTTCTCAGTCGACTTACAAAGCCGGCATTCGCCGTAAATTAATTTCAAGCATTGTGCGAGTTGATTTACAGAAGTTAATATGTAATCGATTAATACATTTATGTAACCAAGTAGTAAATGTGTCAAATGTAAAATTATCAAGCCGTGAATATATCAAATTTAAATATAAGGTGATAGTTTTATTTAAATAAACCCAGTGCTTCAACCAGAACTTCAAGAATATCTCCCAGAGGCTACAAGGTGGAACATAAGGCATCCACTCCAGGTAATATACTATGATAGAGTCCACCATGATCGAAGGCAGTATATTTCAAGCCCAATAAAGCTAGAGTAGAACTGTTTAAAGTCAGGTACTTTATATAATTTCCATAAATGCCCTTTTCTTGATGGAATCCAGTTAATTTGGATGGTTTTCCTATAAAATAGTACCGTTTTAAATAAAAGTCAACATAATATAGTTATTATAGTTTGCCCGACACACTTGGACCTAATTAAATTTTGTCTCTGTGAAATTTTTTCTTATGACATTGTATTCATTTACGCAGTTTTCTGTTTTTGAAACTTCTTTTACATAGTACAGTTGATAACATGACTAGTCTGGAATAGTCCTATACACTGGAACAAAAAACAGAATATAAAAGACAGTAGAAAAACTTAAGTAAATAAACAACATAATCGCAAAAATATAATGCTTAAAATAATAGTAAATATTTTACCTTGGTCACTTTTTTTTTTTTCGGTAAAAATCGTTGAATTGACACACATACTTCCGATTTATTAAAGTCGCAGTTTATTTAAACACAATTTTTAAACAATCACAATTAAAATTGTCCCATGGAGATTCATATTGTAGTTTGATTAGAAACATCGAGATATAATCAGAATAAAGCATGAACGACATAGACACTATTTTGCGATAGGGCAAGTCACAAGTGAATGCTCTTGTATTTTGATAAATTTGAAGTTAAAAATGTTATATTTTAAAATTGACAAAACGAAAATGTTTTTATCATTTATATAACGATATTTAAAAAAAAATATTTTTACTAAAACTGACTAGCTCCACTGGCTCGAGTTTGACATATGACGCAAAAGTGTAATGCGAAAGTGCGGACCCTTTTAGTATCGTTATTGCATCTTCGCTTTATTTTATATAAATGATAGAAAAGATTCTTATGCGCCGCCCTAATTTGTGACGTCACGCTTTGATTATGTGCGATGTACAAAATAACGGGGTTTTAAGAAGTCACATTGTTTGATTGGCTTGGTTTCACGGATCCGTTGTCCTCTTTTTAACTATACGCGTTTCCGAAAACGTCTGGTCACTCTTTTGCTTAATAAACATTGTAAACGGATAGAAATGCGACGAGCTAAAGCGCAGTGGCGTACCAAAAAAATAGAGATTAATATGTATGAAAATTATAAAAATATTAAAATTCAATTTATATTTTATTTATGTGATTTTTAAATAATGTGTTTTACGAAATTTAACTGGGTGTTCATAAATGAACCAATGGAGAAACCGCCCCTGGCAATGGAAATTATATTTTAACTTCTATGTGTTCAGCAATATTACCCTCAACGTAGAATATAATTGACCTGTATTATTTTTTTTTAATTTTTCGTAATGCCGTTATATCCTATACTGAGTGTGATTTTTTAAATTATTAACTGCATTCTCGGCCAAGCAAAATACGAGCGATATAGGAAAAGAGCTCCACTTTTAACTGAAATACAACTAAACAAATGTAATCTATATAACTTTAATTATTTTTACTCATGATGTTCTTTATAATTAGACCTATTACCGTCTTTATTCCTGTATATTTCATCCATTTTTTTGTGAAGATCCAAACGAACGGATACATTAACGTTACCGCATTCGATTAACTAGCCACTGCTATTAATTAATGTAAACTTAAAGAAAAGTGTTTGGAACTATTATTTTTTTACCTAGGATGTAAATCATGGGTTAGTAAAGACTGAGAACGATATATAATGATATTTTTTTTGTAATGTACTGATTTATCGTTGATGTTGATTTATTTCTATAACGTTTTGTTGAAAATTAAGGTAATTCTCGTAGACAGCAAAAGACATAAATATCTTTTTATGTCATCGAGCATTTACTTCATTTTTGTGTTATTTTTTAATTAAGAGTTTTGAGGATTTATTAGGGTTTATTTTTTTGGTAACTGTATTTCTTGATTTTTATTAAATATTTTAACATAAAAAGACAGGGGACAATATTACATTATTAGAATATAAAGAGTTTATGTTAAACGCTTGAGAAGTAAATTGAATTAAATATTCATGAGAAGTGTTTATAAATATCCAAATCATTTGCATATATTTAGGTTCTGCCTAGCTAACCAATCTGTATTATTTGGAGCACTTATTCCGTTTTAAACAACGCTCTCATAAAAGATTTACAAATATGGAGACGAAAACTACTTTGTACCTCACGGGTTATCCTTATTGAAAGGGGTTTCAAAATTTATATTAGTTTATCTTCAGGTGCACCTAAATGGCCAAATAAATTATGGCGGTGTCTGCTGCACTACGATACTTATATAGGTATTTAATTAATAATGAATTAATTAGATACAACAACGCTCACAAGCAGCCAATAGAATAATTAGGAATTGTCACATTATAATAGAATCGCAATCGACACGGAGTAATAAATCTGTCAGACCAGGAAATTTCAGGTGTGGGTGCCTATATTATTATTTACGGGGTACATAATAATATAACGGCTATAAGAAAAATGAAAGTTGAGGCGGATTGCGGAATGACAAAAGACGATTGAGACATGTCATATACGCTATCTTATTCGTCTTAAAAAAGTATCTGAATAATATCACATTTTGACAGCTGTCAAATTATTCTTTTCGGATTTAAAAGCAAAAAACGAAATCCGCAATTTACGGTTTTTCGCCGATATTTCCATAACCAACTGATCGATCGTAAATCTGACACCGGTTACCAAATGCACTAAGTTTCCTCTAAAACTTTTCCTATTTAATCTTTGCTGTAGGTATAATAGGAGCCGAGATCCCTGTATAGAGAAGCGAATCTGGGAAACACTGTATAGATTATTTTTTATTCGTCAATAAAATAATTATGTTAATTTTTTGACACTATCAATACAAGAAAGTAGTAATATTGGTTGCCTAGGTGTCAGTAATTTTTACCAAAACACAATTTTATAGATAATTCAGTCAAAATTAGAAAAAATATTATGTTACGAAATGCCGTTTTATGTAACTCATTTATGTTGCGGAACCTCGTTCTGTTCCTCTCGCAATCGCAAATATTCACTCGTTACATAAAATAAAGCATTTCACAACTGGTTTCATAAATTGCTATTTAATGGAATTGTTGAAACAAAAAATGTTTATTGTTCTTCCAATTTTATTGCTTGCATTTTTAATAGGCTTGCAAATTTCTACATTATTGGTTGCCTTCACACATAAAATAGCTAATAATAATAGTATATTATGCAACGATCATGTAATGATAGTTATTAATACACGAGCATTAACCGGGATACGAAACGAGCCAAAGGCGAGTTTCGTATGGTTTATGCGAGTGTTTTAATAACCATTACATGAGAGTTGCATACGCTATTTTTTCTACACCCGATAAATAATCAAGACCTATAAATATTCTATTTATATTGGCATTGAACACAATAACAGTAATTACTCGTATTTCTATAAAAAATTCTACAAAATTGTAATTAATGGTATTACCTTGGGTATTGGTATTACCACAGATTTTTGGGGCAAAATATTTTGTACTGCATTTTCTCCTTTCTCCGATATGTGTGGAGGAGTCTTCTATATCGCTGATATCAGACATTTTAATATTATAATTATCGAAGTTTAGCTATCTACGAAAATTTAATACGTTTTGACAACTAAAACAATTACATAGGAATTTAGGACAAACGTCAAACATCATGCTTGATTGAAAAATTGTAGGTTTCTATTGATTAAAAATCTGTATCATAATGAAAAATCTGTATCATAATGGGTATCATTATGAAACGGATTATGGGCATATAAGTGCATTATTATAATACGGGTGTAGAAAAAAAATTAAACAGACATTTATGTTAAAATTTTAAGCTTTTAACTTGGTGGTTAAAATTTACTAAAACATTACAGAATAAATCCCACTGATGTAATGAAGATAAGAAAATTTTTCCAAGATAAAAAAAAATGTGAAAAAGGCACGCTAATAATGGGGCTTACCTTTGATTATTCAAAAGACTATCACTGTCTAAACCTAAATAAACTAGATAACAACAAAGCGTTTGTAAAAGTAACGCGCAATTTTCTACCTCAGACATACGAATCTACGAAGGTTATTAGCAAGAAAAAAATTAAAATAAATTAGAGGGATGTTGAAATACATTCCTCTTTTACATCACAACTTCTTTATTTCATTGCCTAATTTCTGTATTTGTAACTTGTGGAAGGTGATTTGCTTCACGGTACTGATGCCTCACTAGGTCCATTGGACACCCCACTAAATTGATAGGACCCTCTTAGCTGGTCAGCCAGACTATAGATTTGATGTAGTCGACAATGTCGCCAAGAAGTGCTTCTTTTATATCAGCCGGTGTTAGCCAAAACTTCCAAAACAAAAATTGTCTAAGCATCAGGCAATCGTAGAGGATTTGCTCGATGATTTCATATTTTCATAAACTTATTTGCAGTCCCTACATAATGCGGATTCTGACAGCTTCAAGCTATGCATATGCTTCCGTACTTGACAATGATCAATCAGAATGCCTGCAATAATGCTCAAATTCTGTCCAGTCATAGTCAAGTATTTGTTTGCTGAGGACTAGTCAGGGTAATTTAAAAGCTCTCCGGCAACTTTGCAGCTTGTTGTTTTATCTCACCTTTACTTGAATTTCACAAGATATTTTTTTTTAAATAAGGTTGTCAGTTCAATGGAAGGGCCAAGTCCAAAAATAATTTGGTTGCCTCATCTTGGAAAACAAGATGTATTACCAAACCTAAGAAAAGAGGATAATAACAGTGACTGCTATTACCAATCAAGCTATAACGCTTACTTTTCTCTTTATTAGTATTACCAAGTCACAACAACTGCTTGCCGTTAAAACAAATACGAATTTACTTCATACAAAAGTGGGCTTTGTACACTTTTTTTGATAAAAAATAATAGAAAAATATAATAAAAATATTACAGGCTATTTAATTTAGTTTAACTGAAGGGTATATTATTATTCGACCTTGAATTAAAGAGACCGGAGATGTAACATTGCACACAGCGCATGTTGTCTATTCCAACTTTAAGTAACCCACCAATTAAAAATCATTGTTTCCACGACGCCACCCGAATTGCTCCGACATTTCTATTCTACGATTATCTCCGCGTGAGTTAAATCATCATGGACCGCCCTTTCTGAATTATTTGTTGGTGTTATTGGCAATTTAAAGTGTTTTAGTTAATTAATTTGAAGTTGAAAATGCCACGATATATAGTGAAAAATTGTATATACATATAATTTAAGTACCAATGTTATGAAATAAGAAATATATTCGTTTTTAGCGATAAATATTTATTAACGTTTTAACGTGAAGTCGCCATGATGCTTAAGGCTGAATACTTCAGAGCCACATTAAGGGATTTCATAGTACTTACATACATTTTGACCATTTAGTTTACTCAAATGTAAATAAGAAGTAAATAGACATAGTTGCTAACAAAATTTTAGGAAAATTGATTTTACGGTGAATCGGCTTTTAAATTAATCGATTATTTTCGATTAATCAATATTTTCAATAAATTGTTTTCGCTTTTTCAAAAATGGAATACTCGATTTTAAAGGAAATACAAAAAGAAAATAGAATAAATGAAAATAATCGATTGATTGAAAATAATATATTATTTTAAATAATTGAAAATTTGTTTATTTTTTAGAAAAATCGATTTAGAGTCTAATCAGTTTTTTAATTAATCGATTATTATCGATATTTATTTATCGATCAACTAATCTATTTTAAAGGAAATACAAAAAAAAAATAGATTATTTAAAATATTCAATAATTCGGTTATTATTTTTTTTTTTTAGAAAAATCGATGTATCGGTTAATCAGATTTTTAGTTAATCGATTTTTATCGGATAATCAATTTTAAACGAAATACGAAAAAAAAAACAGATTGTTTAAAAAGAATAAATTGAATATTTTCAATGATTGATAATTAATTTCGATAATCACCCATCCTTATTGACCAAATGACCTATATAGATTTAAATTTTGAAATATGCATTCCTAGAGTTTTTTGTAATAAATTCTCTATATTATTATTCTTAAAGAAAGAAGCTTTAATATAACCTTTTCTAAAATTACAATGCAAAAGCATTTTCTCATTTTAATTAATTTTTTATATTATGCAATGGCCGAAGAAAAAATATAACGTTCAACTCACAAAGTTTGATTTGAAGTATTCGCCTGCGCACATGCTGCTATTATATACTCGCAAGACAATGAGTACCATTCATTGTTCGATTAACAATTATATTGTATTCTCTTGCAGAATATTCTGTAGTAAATAAACGCTAGCGAAATATTCTATGAAAGAAGTGTTGTCTTCTATTTACATAAAATGTCGTTGCATCTGTTGGATATTAAATAATCACGATATTTTTATTTCATAATACATTCCATTAAACTTTTTTAAGTAAATCATTATCATGATAATAAACAAAGTCTGTCCCTGTAACAGAGTTCGGGTCTCCTCCCAGTTCCCCTACTTCATTAACCTTTCTTTAGAAATTGGCAACATTTGCGAAGGTTAAAAATGGGTGTGTGTTAAATCTCTGAACTCTTTAAGTATTCGACTAAATTAGATAATTACAGTATATTATTTCACTAAAGTAGATAATTACAGTATATAAAATATTTTTAAATTTGTTTTAGTGATATTCTCCAAATCTCAAATAACTATTTATGCAATCAGTTACGAAATGCCTTATTTTATGTAACGAGTAAGTATTTGCAGGGCAAGCAGAGCAGAGCTACATAAAACGACATTTCATGACTTGTTACATACAATATTTTTTTCTAATTTTGACCAGATTACTTATAAAAGTATGTTCTGGTAAAATATTGCTGACATCTAGTCAACCAACTTTCTAGTACTGTTAGTTGCATATGCACAACTTTATTCAATTTATTGACAAGCAGAATATCATATTAATTTATTCTTAACGACTTGTAGTACGTTTATATTGCTTGTTAAAGTTATATAGATATTGTATTGTTTTGTTGTGTATTGTGTTTTAATTTTTTTTTTCTGATTTAGAATGGAAAATAAGGACCAAAACAACTACTATGTTAAAAGTTGTAAGTAACCAAATTCTATTTTTATAAGTCAACCTGCCCTTCTTTATATGTACTTTCAATAATAAAGTTTATATTGATTTTATAACCAAAAATGGTTTATTTTTATTCCTTTTATTTTCGGAACTGGTGACATAATGATTTTTTTCGTAACCAGTTCCATAATTTTTAACATTTTGCAACTGGTTACGTAAACTAGATAATTTTGACACTTGCTGAGATTTAAAAAAATGGCACTTTATACAAAATTAGAAAAAGTATGTTTATGTTACATAGACTCCCAATAAACATTTTTGATTGTATAGTAGTTAACGTTACTTTTACAACACTTTACTTATAAAACTTACAGTTATATATTTGGCAACCGTAACATTTCTCTTGCTGCTATAAACCTCTTAAAGAGCTTAAATGGGGCATTTATAAAGGTTGCGAACACCTTTGTTTAGTAACGCTAATAACTTAAAGTTGTATAAGTAACAGTAACAGAAACATTGTGGAAACCACTAAATAACTTACAAATAGATTCGTTTAAACACCTATAGTAATATAATATAGTGTTGTACATTTTTAGGCAACCTTTATATAACTTGCCTATAATAGATTTGGTAATATTTCCGTTACCAGAGTTTCGTTACTTGAACATTGACATTTCTCACTTTGTCATTTGTCAAAACCTAGTTACTCTTCTCTCTCAGATACACTTATTTATTTATAATCCTTCTCTATTCCAATAATAAAATAAAATTTTATGTTCTGCTCAGGCATCATAGATAGAAACAAAAATGGAGAATCACGATAAAATTAAAAAGCCTATGTACTATTATTGTTGGACTTTACTGACTGTTGGGTGACTTAAAATTTTGGTGGGAATCGTATTTCATTGCGAAAGTTAATGAGATACTTCGAAGAAACATAAGGGCCACTATAATTTCCACTAATACTTATTTTTAGTTTATATTTTTACTTTAAATATAGGAACCAAATTTAATTTCACAGCTTATTACTAACATTTACTATTCCGATATTTCATCAGAACCAAATATGTTTATTTAAGATTTATTTAAAAAATAAATAAATTATTAAGTTTTTGTATATATGGTTCGTTTCCAGTATTTCTAAGATTTTTGTAAACAAGTATGGTGGAATCACGAGTAACCATATATAACTTAAGACGTCATTAATATCACTAAAAGTAATATTATATAAGTGGTAGTAACAATATACAGGGTGGCTCACGCTCAACGGGACGGAGCTTTATGGGAGAACGACCAAAGATATAAAAAATTCGTTTGGGAGGAATACGTAGGTTACAGACGGCTACAATTTAAAATTTGTTAGATGTATACAGGATGTCCCACATAAGAAAAAAAAATTAGTTCATTAAAAATTATTCAAACAAGAGTAAACAATTAATTTCTGGGAGACTTTTTTTCCTTAAAAATTCAAATAAATCGAAAACTAATAATAATAGTAATAGGGAACCTTTAGTTAACTGACATTATTTTTGATGTAATTTTTAATTCTAAAATAAAAAACAGGGTGTTCCATTAAAAATAATATAACTTTGTATATTTTCTCTTATGTGGGACATCCTGTATACATCTAACAAATTTTATGGCACTCTTATTTATTGGCCTCCTTCAAAAAAAAAAAATAACAAATACAATGACAAATGAGATATATAGTTATATTAGAATAATTTGTATTACTGATGGTTGCAAAGTTTTATAAAAGAGGCGATATAATAACCAATAGTTTTATAAGAAATATAGTCAACACCACTTCCTACCAGTTTTTATAAAGGTAATTTACGACACCATTAAAAAACTCAAGGTGTTTTAGATATATAACTAGAGTTACGGTAACCCATATGTCACCTTTTTATAAAACCACTAGTAACCGTTACTAAAAGTTTTATAAAATGGTGATGGAAATAGTTCCGTTACTTTGTTATACATCCATAACTACTAGTAATGTTATAAAACCATTATAAAACCTGGTTACCAAAAAATACAGGTTATACAACTCCGAAACTTTCTTATATAAATTTGTTACTATTATATATCTATTATAAAAATTCGGGTTACGGTAAATGTTTATTGGGCTACTCTTGATCCAGGAACAATTTCATGTTATATTTAATTTTTCAATGTCACATTTTCCGAATTAATCGTAGGTAATGAATCAAAACTATTCGCGGATTTGTTTTAAATTCAATAAAACACGAGCCTAGTTATTAAAACGTTAAAAGGTTTAATAATATTAAATAATTGACGATTAAAAAAAAATAACTCTGACACTTAATATAAATTCAAAACGAGGTATTGATCTACTATTCATAGTAACTGGTGTTCTTTAGTGTGATTAATTGCAAAATCAAAACATATTAGTAGCATCTTCTACCTAATTACAACAGTAAATAGATTCACGGGATTCCCATACGCACATTACAAATGCATAAACTCATTAAAAAATAAATAAGGCACAGGAAATAGAAAACATGATAAATACATTAAAGTTTCTGTCTTCCAAATCCAATCTTAAGAATTGATAACTTGTCGAACTATAAGTAATCAAAAATTCAATTACCGTGTTCCATTTATCATGCAAACAAAGTTTTCTCGATGACAAGTATGAAACTTTGTTCTATGTTTAGACGGCCCCGCACGTCAGCTACTGATATTCAATCCTAACAAACGGCACAAATATTTCGATTAGAGAACTTCTTCCTCCTTCGAGGATAATTAATTGTTTCTTGTCACTGTTCGGTCGGAACAGATAAATATTGGAATAGGTGTTTTTTTCACGATCGTTTATGTTTATTTTTAGAGGACGTACTTTTTTAGAATAATACTAATTACATATACAGGGTGTCATCAAAAACTATAGAATATTCCAAGGAGTGGAAGTATCCATAATGTAAACAAAAATATATAAACATCTCATTGGTTATAAAAATGCATATAAGAGAAGACCAGGGGCTATGGTACCTACTACACATTTTGAAAGGCTTTTTTAATATTTTATTTTTCACAAAAATAGAAAATTTTACCAATAGTATAGATTTTACCCCTTAATATACTGACGGAGTTTAGAAATTAACAGTATAATCAATAAGCATAGTTTTGTAAGGGTTTGGGTAATTTCTGTCAATAACTTTTTGTCATTGTGGTAGTATGGTAGTTCGATATGAACTAGGTCCTGAGTCACTAAAATTATAAGAATTTTTATATAATAGAAAAATATATTTTTTTCTATTAATTAGGATCATGTTAGTAGGCAACGCATTTTTTAAAGATTGAAACAAAATAAAATGGAAAGAAACAAAAGACGTTCTTAAAAAAGAAATATTTATTGTCCTTTAATAGTAAATTTTCTGTTTTTGGAGAAACTTAAGAACTTAAAAGAAACATGTGAAGGACCTGATAATGTACCAGTTGTTATTTTTTAAACACCTTTAAATGATATGGTCTCAACATCAGTAGCGGCTCGTGGTAATTTAAAATGGGTGTTCACTTTTTCCAATAATTTTGTTTTTAATACGTTGAAAACCATCTATAAATATTATTAGTTAGTAAACTGACATTTCTTCTTAATTTAAGGTTATTTTTAAATATATATCAGGTCATGTAGAAAGCTTGACATTGATTTTTGTATAAAAAATATTATATGAAACTGTACCTACCATTTTTCAGTTTTTATTGTAAGTTTAAACATTTTTACAATTTGTCCCAGATGTCAAATAAAATTTATATTTTTTAAATACCTTTTATTGACAAACAAAATAAGAACTAAAATGTTTTAAATGTTTATTTTATAAGATCAGTCCCATCACAAAACCTAATATTACACAGATACAAACTATAATAAAGATATATAATGCCTGACATTCTAAATGATACTTTTTGCAGTTTAACAAACCCCCTTAACCCCCATTTTCAACCAGATTGTTTTCACAATCAATATGCCTCATCTCCTTGAAGAGCTTGATTTTTACTAAAAATTTCCTCTTGATATCGCTTTTCATTTTTGATTTTTTTTTAATTTCAATCCCCCCTTAAATCCCCTATATTTAATAGATTTTATTTATAACTAAAGGGCTTTTTTTCCTTTTAGAGCTTGATGTTTGCTAAAAATTTCAAGTTAATACTAATTTTCGTTTTTCAATTAGTTTTTTTTTTTATATTTTAACCCTCCTTAACTCCCCAATATATTCATATTTTTTTTTTTTCAATATCAATAGGCTTTATCTTCTTATAAAGCTTAATTTTTACTAAAAATTTCATGTTGATATCGCTTTTCGTTTTTAATTTAGGATTTTTTTTTTAATTTCAACCCATCTTAACCTCCTATTTTTAATCAGATTTGTTAAAAATCAATAGGCTTTGTCCCCTTATGGAGCTTGATTTTTGCTTAAATTTTTAAGTTGATATCATTTCTCGTTTTTGACTTATCGTGCAGACAAAAAACGTGACATCGGACAGACGGACAAAGTAAAGCTATAATACTCTTCACAGACTCAGCGGTTGAGTGCCAACTGAGCGCGTCTCCGGGAGGTGGATAGGAGGACGGCCAATTTTCCCTTGGTTAGTAGTAGACATAAGTAGACTGCGAGAGCCTAAAAACTCTCAAAATCTTTTGCGAAGGCTATCGCCGCGAACCAACTCCCCCAATCTAAGGTGTATGGTAACGTGCCGACGGATGAGTTGTCGCAGAGGTATATGCGGCAGCAAACGCTCCCCTGAGGGAACCTGGCGAAACCCTCTTGTATCTAGCCTTGCCGGCGCATGCGGCGCTCTGCGTCGGTCGACCTTTCTTTCCCTAGCTACTCGTGGGTCCATATGGATACACAAAAACAAAAACCCAAAGAGGCTGGACGTCAACGCTCACCTCCAGCAAAGGAGACTCGGCACCAAAGTCTAACTCCAGCGCAGGAGGCTGGACAGAGACGATCACCTCAAAAAAAGGAGGACGGACGTCAACGCTCACTTCCTGCAAAGGAGTCTGAACAACAAAGTTCAGCTCCCGCGCAGGAGGCTGGACAGCGACGCCCATCTTCAAAAAAGGAGGATGGACACAGTAGTTCACCTCCAACTAACAGGCCCCGGAGAGGCAAAAGAATCTCTGGGTGTGAAGCAAAGAGGAGGAAGAGGCATAAGCTGCAGGCCGGCAGTGCTACGGCAACCGCCACCCTTAGCAAACTCCCTCACTCCAAACAAAAAAGCGGCCCAATCAAGTTTCTAGATAGCGACGCTAGTTCTGCCTCCACAAGAGGCCAGGAACACGACGCAACTAGGGAGAATAAAAGGCCACGATCTCACACCTCTTCCGAGGTAACGCCACGGAAGGGGAAAAAACCCAAACAGGACCACAAAGTTCTGTCTGAGATAAGCTACAAGGATGCAGCTACGAGCCACCTGAAAGTAGCTATAATAGACAAGGATAACCCTTACGGTAAGATAACCACCGAAAGAGAAATCCTTGTAAAAAGACATTGATGGGAGAACTGGACAAAACAATTTTGTCCGCCTCCTGCAGCAAAAGCAAGCCACTTACCTTCAGGTCTTGGACGCAATCTGGTGAAATCATCAGAGTAACGTGCGATGATGACCTGACATTGGAATGGCTAAAAACCAAGGTACCAACCTTAAAAACATGGGAAGGAGCAACACTCGCTGTTGTGAGGATGGACGAGCTCCTCAAGCTCATCAAAGCCTCTCTCTGAATCCCAGGGGAAGCGCAAGCTGACCTTGACGAGAAGGAGGTTGTGCTTAGGCGACTTGAGGGGCAAAACTTAAACTTGCATGTGGCGAAATGGTGCTCCTTCCACCATGAAATCCAAAAATACTCCAAGGGCCATCTCTTTGTCTTCGGCATCGGAGATGAAGACATGGGAACCCTAAAGGCCAAATCAATGAGGATGAGCTATGCGTTTACCTCATTGATTATAAGGCCCAAGGTCGAAAAAGAGGCTGAAGCGGGGTCCAGTGAAGACTCCTTGGTAAAGGACTCTCCCCCCCCCCCCCCAATTTACGCCAACGGTGGAGGACGTCGAGCCAGAAAAAATGGTTATCGATGACCTCCCGCAAGAAAACTCCGAGGAGCCACAAGAGACCACCCCCTCTCCACTTTTATAGGAAGGGATGGTCGAATAATTAACCACCTTGCTGCCCAATTTTCAACGGAGGACCGGGAAGCAATAAAAGAGGTAAAGTTCATACAATGTGACTTGCAGCACAAAAAGGTGGCTACGGCAACTTTATGCCGCCGCCTTGATGAGCTGCAAGATACAATAGCACTCATCCAGGGACCCTGGATAATAAAAACCAAAATTTTAGGTCTTAAAAATCTAAATGGTTAAATTTTTAGCTTCCCCAGCAACCAACAACCTAGGACAGCTATTTACATTCCTAGGAAATACAAAGCCCACTCAATGGCACACCTTTCCACCTCCGATTTAATCTTGCATTTTCGGAGTTTACAATGAAATTGGGTTATTGTTGGCATCGGCGTGTTAAAAGGATGAGGTCATTGAAAGCAACCGGCAAATATCAATGGAAAAAGGCCAAAAATACCTAATTTTTGGTAATAATTTTCCCGAAATAGGTATAGTAAATAAGAAAAAGAGAAACTAATATTTTGTTGGTCCTCCTGCTCGACATATTACTTCCCGACATCGTTTTCGTAGAGTATTCACAAGATTATTTATAAAATCTTGTGAAATATTCTCCCATTCTTCACGAATGGCCTCATTAAGCGTTTCTAAGGTTTCAAGGAGTACATCACGCGATCTTACTTTAAGTTTAAAATAAGACCAAACGTGCTCGATGACATTAAGATGCGGAGACTTTGCAGGCCAGTTCATCCTATTGATGTTCTGTGCTTGCAAAAACTCTGTGATCCTTCGCGCTCTGTGAGGTCGAGCGTTGTCATTCACCAATAGAAATTCTTGACCGTAATTTCGAGCAAAAGGAACAACAATAGGTTCCAAAATGTCCTCCTCATAAACAGTAGCGTTAACGGTTGCCTCTTGAGGGGCAATATTTTCCTCCAAATACCGCTAATTTGGCCCTCTCCAAACCAACATTCGGCCTTGACTCTTTTAGACAAGAAACTAGGGTGAGAGTTTTTGACAGAACAATGAGAAGGACATTAAATAAAAACAACTTGAGGTGAGAATTTATTTTTACAAAAACTTAAATAATGCCAAAGCTTAGAGCGCGTCATACGCTACGTTTTTGTCTATTATCGACCCGGCATAATGTGTACATTTCAACCCTCAAATAAAATGCATAGACCATAGAAAATATACGTGAAATAAGAATTCCAAATCCGCAAAAATGATCAAGAACTGTCAATCCAAAGTCAAATTATAGCATTTTAAAAATTTTACTACCCAAATTTTATGTTTGGTAGTGTGTAGAAGACCTAAGGTCCTTAATTCAAAAACTGACAAAAATATCTAGAGATATTGATGTTACCTTAGTAACGAACCATATTGCAACGACCAAAAAAATTTTTTGCAGAAATTTCACTTGTATAAACTTTTTGATTTTTTGTATGACTTCATTGATCACCCCGTATATAATAAACCTATCGTCCTACGATAAATATACGTCATGGACCTTATTCCGAAAAAAACTAGCTCTTAAAATCTGCAAGCCGCGTTCAAAAATTTGCATTCCTGATGAAAATGTTGAACTTCCAATTTTGCCTACAAATCTCTATGTGTAAGTTCGAGTGGCCAGCAGTTTAGACAAAACAAATTGTAATAATATTTTTAAATACCTAAAAGACATTAATATTTATAACCAAATATAATAAAATTGTTACATGCATAGACCGCTGTTGCTAATAACCTTTTATAGTTGATGCAACTTTTTTGTTCAAATAAAAAAAAAATGTGTCTTTATTTTACACGTGAAATAAAATAACATTTCTAAAATAACAAATATATATTCTTAACATTTTGTGATAAAAAATTCATTTAAAATTATTATTATTATTATTATTTTTGTTTAAAGGATATTATTAACAACGCCTCAACAACAAACTAAGACGATCACAATAATTTCGCACCTCTTCAAAAACAACTATCTTTCGATACAGGAATTAACAAATTAAATTAAACATTAAACAATTTAAAATAGCAGCTGGCAGCTACCCTTTTGACCACGGGCTTCATAGACTAGCAGCTTTGCCATGTTCACTGTATCATTGTTCTAATAGAATTAGTATCGGAAAGTGGCGGTATTATTTAGCGGATTGAAAAGTATGTTAAGTTTTCGTCCTGTTTAAAATTGTTAATCTTTAAAAAAAAAGTTTAAGAGAAAATAGTTAAGATATTTGTTATAGAATGACGCTAAAGAGCCAAAAAATTAAATTTGGTAAAAAGTTGGAATTTTTGTTGTTTGTCTTTGAAAATATCAGTTTTTCGCGATTTAGCGTTATTCTTGGTTCATTTTTAGAACGATTTGTCTAAACCATTTTTTTACGATTATTTTTAACTGCCTCAAACTAAAAATAGATTTTTGGCGGGGAGCGTCCGACATGTCTGCTTTTAATAAGATTATTTTTCGTCAGGATTCATTAATATAAATAATATATGATAAACTATATTACGTTTCTCTTCCTTGTAAGAAAGCTTTTCTATTATTCACTTAATTTTATAATTGAGTGTAAATATTTTTATTTAGCAACATACTTACATACAAATCTAGAGCATCCTTAAAATAATCGGGGGATGCAAACTCGGCACATGTCTCAGCTATAAGAAATAAAAATAGTCAAGCTCGGCACAGAGATTAAAAGATTCCCTTTTAAAATGTTTAAACTCAGCACATGAATAATAATACCTCCCTCTGCTTGCAAAAACTATACTGATGTAATATTTAAAACAAAATTTATTAATTTAAAATATACATAGTAGATATAGATACATAAAAAGAACATATAACAAATTAATTATTTGCAAACATAGTGCGATATTATTTTAACATATTGTAGTTTGGACAACTTATTATTTTATATTCAATAATAATTTTAGAATTAACAAAATTATGACGTTTTTAAAAATATAGCCACATTTTTAAATTTGTGAATTTCGTTAACACTATTAATTGCATTTTATATATATCTCAGTTTGTATTTTAAGAAGTGCGTCTACAAAAATAAATAATGAAGGATGCGTTTGGTACAGGGATGCATTAAAATGGGAATGAAAGGATTCGCGAACATTTGTTGTTTTATTTATTGCAACAGAGGCATCAGCCCATCCCATATATGAGGTGGAAATTTCGAATGATCTGTCAAATAATTTTCATGAAGGTAATCAGAAAATTTTTCAAGCCTTTCATCTACTGGCTTAATTTCGTAGAGCCCAAAAAATTAAAAATCGTCAACTTCCTTTGGTTCCAAAAATAAAAGACCAAAACAATAATAGAGCCACTTTCCAATCCCAGAATTTTTGTCTTGGTATTCTTTTGATAAACCTAGATTTTGAATTTTTCTATACCATGCTTGAGTTAAGTGGAATCGACACCCAGTAATTTTAGCATTTGGATAAATTTCACTGCATTATGAATAGATATCTCATAATCCACTACTATTTCTTCTGGTACAAATTTTATTTTTATATTAATCACAATACTCTTTAATTTTTGATATGCAAACCTATATGTTTTTTCACTTTTGTCATTTAATAATCAAAAAACTAACAGTATGTAATGGCCATTAAAAAACCATATATTGTAAACATTTATTTAAAATATTTGGTGCTGTAAGAAAATGTACCGTCCATATAAATACTTTTTGATTCACATAAAAACTTTAAATTATTTTTACAGCTAAATATCACTAAATTTTTGGATAAATCATTAAAAATTAAGTCTTTATTTCTGTTGGTTTTTGGTTGAAGTTCATTCAAAGCTTTGTGAACCTCAGATAGTGATTTTGGCAAAGTTGGCAACAAGTTTCGACGTGCACTGTAAATGTTTCTTCTAGCACATTGTAGATTGCGTATTGTCAAATTGTTAGACACATCAATTTTAGCTAGCTCCATTATAATCATTTTGGAAGGTTTTTCTGTTGTATCACTTTGGCTTTTCCCTTCAAACAATGACTTAAAACTTTTATTTGCAACACATTTGTTAGTTCTGGTTCATGATAATGATTTAAATTCAGGTTTGTTATAACTCGACTTTTTGACTCACCCAACATATGAAAATTTGCTTTACATTTATTTTTGATTCACCCCCGGAAGCTTAATTTTCTGTTATGTTTTTTAAAACTTATAGTTCTCGTAAACCAAGAGAAGTTTTCCTCGTTGACTGAACATTTCACTTAAATCCAAAAAATTATTCGCCATTTTTACCCTTTTTTAAATTTATGAATAGATATACCATCAACTTTGCACTAAAAATGACTATGGAAACTGATATACGAAACGAGGGTCCTTATATTATTATCTGTTGCAGGTACAATTAGACAAGTAATTAAAAAGGTATCATTTAATAGTTAATCCAGCCTTAGGTACCTGCAACAACTTTGTACCGAGTTTGTAGTTATAAAAGTATAATTTAAAATGCATTAGGATTAAAAGATTAGGATGTGCCGAGTTTCATGCCGCCCAAAATAATTATAAAAAAATTAAACAATTAGTAGAGGGTCTCATCCTTAATTGCTTTTAATAATTTCTACATAAATCCTATTCTAACCAACTAGACATTAAATAACTAAAACAAATAAAACCTAACCCTCGTGCAATTACTTGAAAATGCACGATACGAAATGACATCCTTGCTCCCTTGTGCCCTTGTAACTTCCTTCCTGTATGGGGTGCAAACAGCGAATCTTCACGTACCTGGTATTAAGGACTATCAAGTCGAATTATTTATTCTCTCTCAACGCCAGACAATAAGGATATTGCTCGGAAACTGCCTATTTTATTCCCAATTACAGAGACCGTTTGTGTGAAATTGATTGATTGATTGTTTTTCGAGTAGATGATGATTGTGTGTTGTAGAAATGATTTAAATTAGTGACAAATATATTACAATCATTTCTATGTCTCTAATCACTACTTACTAATTATTTTACTCTTTTTTGGTTTCTTTTTAAATGACTGCTTTTATCTTCCACCTTACGAAGACCTGTAACACTAGATAAACCTCGAGATAAACTCACTACAGTATTTCCTTAATTACAAAAGTGTTTAACCAATGTAGAATATTAGTTATAAGATTCTTCGTTTTATAAACTGTTGAGTTTTAACCTGAAAAAAATTTAGTATTTTCAGTACATTCAATATCTGACTATTAATAAAAATTTTTAAAAATAGGATTCCGTACCGTAGTTGTTTTAAGAGAAACATGACGGGCGCTCCTCCGCCAAAAATCAATTTTACAATTGAGGCAGTTAAAAAAAATTGTAAAAAAAAAATGGTTCAGGCCAATCGTTCTACAGTTCATCAAATTTCTAGAGGTGTTCGACGCCCAGACAGAGAACGCGCTACGTGTGACTAAGATAGCTATTGTACAGTCTGCTAAACAAGTTATTTTAAATAGTTTTTAATATTTTTAGGTAATTAAATTTTAAAAGTGTGGAATAGTTTAGGGATTAAATTGGTCTGATTGGACTTTCTTAGAACGTTTTTAAAAGCAGCTAAAGATAGTATGTAGAATTGAAAATAATTATTATGCCATAAAAGGTGTTTAGGAATTCCTTCAACCTTTTGAAATTGAGTCAGAAAATATAAATTTTATAGGATAGCGGAAAATACCTATAATTTTTTTGTAGGCCTTTGTAAATCGTGTAAATAGTTTATATTTTATTTCTACCTTATTAAGGAAAATGGTACCTATTATTAATAACGGTTGTTTCTGAAACATTACTAAAATTTTCGAAATTTTGTTTTTCTACAAAATAATAAACTATACTATTTAGAAAAAAATTTATTTCTCTTATAATTTTATAAAAAATAACAGGGGAATATTTACATTTCTTGATCTATTAAACAAAACGATAAATTATCTCGACGAATGACACCATGTTCTAGTACGGAAGCTAGCTTTACATTTTTGTTGGTGGTTTCATGGGTTTCATATCAATTTTTTGTAATTGTAGTTTACACGTACATATAACTCTTAACACTTGTTTGCTTTATTAAAAAAGTGTGTTGTTGTGATTTACGTCGAAATAAGTCAAAAACAACTTGAAACCCCATATAAAATCAAAAAGGAGAAACGGAAAAAAATTGAGCCTGTAAATGAACACAACTCAGAAACAAAAATAGCTATCTAATAATAAAAAAATAAAATTTGATTCTTGTGCAGCTTCATCTATATCATTAACTGTTTTTAGTTTTTTAATGGTTTTTCTTGGTGATGAAAATTCCGATATCTCACGGTTATCGATTCTTTTTTTCTCTCCAGAAATGCGGACGACAGTGTTTTTAGATACTCCTGTGGCTGCAGCAACACGATCATTTACATTTTTAAATGGTATTGAAGGTGAATTAAAGTTTCCTTCTCTTCTCATAAACTCTATAACATTGGCTATTATTTCGCGAGATTGACTGTTAATCACGCGGCCTCTTAATTTGCTATTAAACTCCATACTTAGGTTCTATTAAACTATAATGAGCAAAAAACACAAACGAAAATAAAAGAAATGTTTTAGCGAAATTTACATCTGACATTTACGTCTGAATGAAATAGTGAAATACTTGATGCGCAGAGTGTACTTTCATTGCGTAAATCCGTCGGGATGCCTGTCAGTAGTGCTTTCTCTGTCTAGCCGTCGAAAGCCTCTAGAAATTTGATGAACTGTAAAAATGAAAAACAACAAAAATTTCAACTTTTTAACAAATTTAATTTTTTGGCTCTTTAGAGTCATTCTATAACAAATATCTTAACTATTTTCTAAATAACTTTTTTTTAAAAAGATTACCAATTTTAAAGAGGAGCAAAGATTAACATAGTTTTCATTCCGATACTAATTCTATTAAAACAATGATACCAGTGAATATGGCAACGCTGCAAGTCTATGAAGCCCGTGGTTAAAAGGGTAGCTGCTGTTTAGTTAAATTTGTTAATTCCTGTATCGAAAAATAGGTAGTTGTTTTGGAAGAGGTGCGAAATTATTGTGATCGTCTTAGTTTGTTGTTGAGGCGTTGTTAGGTTTTTGTTTAATTTAGTTTTTAGTTAATTTATGAAATGAAAAATTCTGGAAGGCAAAAATGCTACCACAGCTGACAAATTTGTATTTTAATTGTTTGCTGCCAGAGTTAGTAAATTCTAGAGAAATACGACATGTGCCAATTAGGGAAAATAGATTGTCAAGAATTTTGCCCGCTTAAAAAAATGTGTAATAAACAGAGTGTTTCTAAATACATGCGACAAAATTCAGGAGGTGATTGCTCGTATGAAATTAAGATGGCTCTTTCCTATAACAAAATTTCCTCAGCCCACCCCTTTTCGAGATATCACCCTTAAAAGTGGTGACTAAAATTGAGTTTTTATTTTTTTTTTCTAAAATTTCAGTAAAGCTAGAAACTTGAAATTCTGTAATCGCAAAGGACTAACCACGGGTATTTTTTCAATATTTCTGTTACATTATAGGGGAATGAAATTAGCAACACTTACTTTATTTCATATCAAAATTTTTTTTCGAGATGAGTTTTATGAAATAAAATTATAACTTGAAATCCTTGTTTTATTTAATTTTTGTTTTATTCTTGAATTTTTTTCCCAAAACCAATAGCTTCAGAGAAAAAAAAATAACACCCCAATTTATCATTTTTTTTTTTAATAAATTGAGTGGAAAACAGTATCTTTTTTTTATGAAGCTATTGGTTTTGGGAAAAAAATTTAAAAATAATTTTTTTTTTTAAATAAAACAAGCATTTCAAGTTACAAAATTATTTCATAAAACTTCATCTCGAAAAAAAGTTTTGATATGAAATAAAGTAAGGGTTGCTAATTTCACCCCCCTATAATGTAACAGTAATATTGAAAAAATAACCGTGGTTAGTCCTTTGCGAGTGCACGAAAATTACATAATTTCAAGTTTCTAGCTTTACTGAAATTTAAAAAAAAAATAGAAACTCAATTTTAGTCACCACTTCTTAAGGGTGATATCTCGGAAAGGGGTGGCCTGAGGAAATTTTGTTATAGGAAAGACCCATCTTAATTTCATACGAGCAATCACCTCCTGAAATTTGTTGCATGAATTTTTAAACACCCTGTATGTTGGTATATTAAGGTGAATGCAGCAGCCTTTATAATTTTAGAACAAGGATATTTCAAAAAGTAATTTTGTTAAAAAATTAAAATTTTGGCAAAATAAATTAGGTAATATTAACTAGATATGCCTATATTTTATAGTTTTAATTCCTTGCAGTTTCCGAAAAAAAAATCAAATATATTAATGAAAATAAATGCATTCCTCAACAGCACTATTCTTAATATAATCCCGAAATTTAAACTCTTAATATCTTGGTAATGATTTTTTTAAATTCGCCAAAATTAGTGGCTAAAACGCCTCGTTAAGTGCTGCCTTCTGGTGTAACGCGCTTGTAACTATCGTATCGTACACTCTGTCATTATTCGTTTCTTGCAACAATTTACACCAGTTTACACCATAAAATAACACTTAGCGAGGCGTTTTAACCACTAATTTTAAGAAATCATTTACAAGACATTGGAGCTTAAATTTGGGGATTATATTAAGAATAGTGCTGTCGAGGAATGCATTTATTTATTTATTTTCATTATGTTATTTCAAAATTAAAGCCATTTTAGTTTTTTTTCGGAAACTGGAAGGAATTAAAACATTAAAATATATGCATATTCTAGATATTATTGCCTAATTTATTTTACCAAAATTAGATATTTTGAGATATTCTTGTCCAAAAATTATAAGGGGTGTGATCAACTTAAGATTGAAAGAAAGTTATCTTTAATTCATGAGATGCAGCATCATAATTGTCGCGTCACAAAAACCACCTGCTGCCAAGAGAAAATTTTCATTCAACAGTATTGTATATTTTGTGTTGTAAAAGAGAAAAAATTAACATTTCGTGTTTTAATAGTTATTTTTTAATTTAATAATTTATGTGAAAAAAAAATTTTTTATACAGACCTTAAAAAATTGTTATATTATTATACTTATTTAATTGTACTTATATTTGTTGTTCCTTTAATGCAATAAATACAATTTACCTATCTCCAATTCATCACTTTCCGTATCCATATACCTAAGGTCCGATTACAACAATTATTACAAGAACACCGCTACATCATAACTATTATTTCGGATTTCCAATTTAGATTAGACGGTCATATTTTAACAGAGTAATCTACATCCTACAAGTATTAGAAATTAAAAATAAAAAAAAACCGAACTCAAAAACGTGCAGATGCCGTCACATACATAAAAAAATATTAAAAAAAATATTTCGACGAATTGAGAACCTCCTCCTTTTTTGAAGTCTGCTAAAAATAAGAGTAAAAGTTTATATAAACATAGGTCCGAAAACGTTTCGTTTTCGAGATACAGGGTGTTACAAGTGAAGTCCAGATGGCACATTTTTGTAAATATTTTCTAAAATTTCTTTAGTTACCGGTTTTCCAAAGTTAAAAAAAAAAAATAAAATTTCTGATTCTACAGACCTACTAATTATTGTTTACACTTTCAAATAAGGTAACATGCTTTTCTCTTGAAAATGGCGCCTAGCGAGATACAACAAAAGCAGCTTTATTATACAGAAAATGTTGGTTTTCCAAATTTTATAGTCAAAAATGTTAAAAACTATCAACAAAAAAAACTTAGAGCAATTTTACACTAAGCTCCCCCTAATTTACCCACCTAAGAAGATGATCAAAAACTGGGGTTTAGTCCAATAAATGGAGCGTTAACAGGTAAGTATTTGTACCAAATTTTACCTAATTATCTTTAAACGTTTAGAAAATATTTACAAAAGTGTGGTATCATGACTTCACCTTTAACACCCTGTATCTCGGAAAAGAAATGTGTTCGGACCTATGTTTATATGAAATTTTACTACTATTTTAGAATGTAGATTACGCTGTTAAAATATGACCGTCTAATTTCGGGACACCCTGTATATCATCTATAACTATCAATAAATAAAAAATATTTGAGTTGTTTGGTTTAAAAATAGTATTCCTGTTTCTATAATATTAACAAGCTACTAAACCCCCAGTAGGCGGCGATATCCAACGAATTACTTCGCCAATTGATGATATATATACCTGTGTTCATCTAATTTTAATCGGACCCCTATGATTATTCTTCAGCGCACGACAAACGACATTGCCAAATTTATGTAGCGAACAAGGTTCCAAATACTTTAAGGGGAGGTCATTAGATCCGTGAGGTGTGACGTCAGAAGGGACTGGATTGCTCTTAAATAAGTTGAGTTGATAATTTTGACAGATTTAGTAGCTCAGGCGCTCATACAAAGTATCGGTACAGTAATCGAAATAGTATTAATGAAAAAGCAACGCAAATGAACGTATTATACATTTCTAAAATAGTGCTTTCATACCCCACACGATGGCAGAAAGAAAATGTTTATCTATCCCCACATGGATATTATCTATTCTAGGCACAGACTACAGAATAAAAAAGTAAGCCATAGCGTTTTACTGAACAAATATATTTCATATGCATTCTAGTAAGAACACTGCATTGATATGAAATCGACCAATCACAGTTTGTGTTTGGTCGCCCGGCGACTATTAATTTTTAAAAGTTTAAATACCTCCAGTTTAAATAAGTGACAATTCTGTCAAACTAATTGTCAGTATAGTTTTTAGTTATTGAGATTAAATTTTATTAAAAATAAGTGGTTCTTGTGAAATATCAATAAATAATAGTTTCACATAAAATTTTGTCTATATTTACAAAAAAATCATAATTTTATTTTATCCAAAATCGATTTAGTTATGAGTATTAAAACCAAAAAAGTTGGTGTCTCGATAGATCTGAAGGTAGAGTACTAAGTTGCCATACTAAAAGTCCGGGGTTCATATCTAGGTAACTAAATATATAAGTTCAATTAATTTTATAAATTAGTAAATGTCATAAATTATTTTTAAATTAGTTATTTTATCATAATAACCTAAATTATTTTTTAAAATGTATAAATTTTAGGTAGTGGGTAATAGAAAAAATTCTATACAACTGTACGTAACGTACTCAACATCGTCTTCGTGCGATATGGCCATCATATGGACTGTTATAGCACAAACTACTATATTGTTTGGCAAAATAAAACCGTTATATACTAACAATAGTAAATGCTTGAACAAGATCAGTTAAATAAAACAGGAACCATTTAGATTCTTACTTTAGCGATCCGTTGCCAACTTTGAAGTTATTAAGAAATCCAGACCTCCAGTAAATTGAAATAGATGGGACAGTTTTGATTTGTATTAACATATTCAAGAAAATGGCAGCCAGAGGCACACACACGCAAATATACACACACAATGAGAAATCGCAGAAAACGCGCTGTTACGCACCATGCGCCTTAGCGTACAAATTTACATCGAAAGGCATAGGTTGACATGTCTACTTATCTAGCGTCCGCTAAAGAATGTCCTTTTACGTATTTGGATTGTGTTGGTTGGCACGGAAGAATGAGTTTCTATGGTACAAAGGATGCCGCCCGATTTTTTCTTGTTTCACACGAGACAATGTTACAGATATTATTGGATAGAATACAAACATTTACTCTCTTAAGTAGAGGATTCTCTAAATTGAGGACGTCGCTACCATTTGTTTAAATCAATTGGGAATCGAAAGGACGTTTATTATGGGTTTAGGTTAATAAATTATTTTCAGATTAAATCACATATTTTTGATTCCCACGTAACGATCCATTTATTATAAGAATTTTTCTAATTATGTTAATTTGTATAATTAAATTACATTAATTACTCTTTAATGTAGTGACTATTAACTTGTGAGACAAAACCTGTTGAAGGTCCGCGAAGTAGTTTTCGGGATTCGTGAATTAAATTTAATTTTATGATTATATTTATTGACGTTTCTGATAACCAATAGAAACTTTTAGTCTCAGTCATGTAGGTGGGTTGTTTTCCAAGAGGGCTATACAGGTGACATTTTACCACCAAGTGAAACTACTGAAAAGAAAGGTCAGTACTAAATGTATGGATATTTTAATTTAATCCTATTTTAAATACATAGTGGCCCAACGAAACGTAACAGAGCCGACAAAGGCCCGGATTTTAATTGTATTCTATCCTATCCTGAACTATCAAACGTCCTGTCGATCCCGATTGTCATGACGATGACGTCTTAAAGAAACTTTGCAGAAAATGCTATCATAAATGTCCAGGATTAAAACTTGCCAATAATATTTACATCAAGAGGTAATAGAAAGAAATATACTGTCACCTTTTGGAAATTCGGCTCACCATACCTTCTTTTTTGATGCCAGGGCATTCCACCACTCGATCGATTGCACCAAACGATTTTAATAATATACGCATAAAAGAAAAAAAAATTAACTTTATGTAAATTAAATATTTAAATTTCCAAACTTTTCCTCTGCTATCAAAATGACAGCAAATCTTTTCTTTTAGCATTTTCTACATCGGCTTTCTGAAAACCTCATCATCGAGCGGTCCACCGGTGCGTCTGCAGCAAAGCATTAAAAAGTGTCACTGGCTCTCCTAGACTCGATGACAGTTGTTTAACGAATACAGGAGTAATCGTAGTAGCCAATCTAAAAGTTTTAAGGCAAGGATAAGAGAGATATCAAAAATAAGTGTGGAAAATTAGTAGGCTTTAAAGTGCGAGATTTTTTCGTGTATTAAAATTCGAAATTGTCAAATAACGAGAAAGGTAGATTATCCATAAAATTACCTTTTTAATGATGTACTTTCCCTATTTAAAATATATTGATTAAAGTGGCGGTGGGAGTTTAAAAGAAGGGATGCTAAAATAACTATAAGTAAGGAAATTATTTAAAAGGTAAGCAGTAATTTTAAAAATGATTTATCTGTCTTAATTTCTGTAATATTTTATGAATTTCAGGCACTGACCTGTACCACTTAGGTACCTGTTCTTCCTATTGTAATTTAAATAATTATTTATTAAATTCTATAATCAATAGTTTTTTCTACACTTATTAAAAAAACAGTTTAACATTATAAATAATTTTCAATTATTTATTCTATTATATAATTTATCCAGATTGTTTAATCTACTGTAAATTATTTTTAGAACTTCAATATTTACCACCTTTACATCCATTTGGAATTAAATTAAATAAACATGAATATTGTATATTATATTTAGTCCAATCAAATAGACCTTTAGATTCAAAATTTTGGAGGAAATACACTAATTTTTGAGTATTTGAAAACGATATGTAAAAAAAAATTGTTTTTAGATCTCCAGAAAATGGCGAAAAAACAAGAAAATAAAGTTTTTTTTAAGGTTATTTAAAAACGGTAGGTGCTATAAAAAAAGCATAAAGTTTTACATAAAAATTATATTTAGCATTTTTTGCTTTTATTAAAAGTGACAGAGTTAGGGTGGTTAGAAGTTAAGAGGAGATACATATGACTTTAAAAATAACTACTTTCAAATGTTTTTATTGATAATACTAAAGCTCGTCAATAGTTACTAAACAAAATTTAAAAAAAGAAAAGCGTTCACAAACAGAAGAGAAAATTGTCCTGGACCATTTTGTCTTTGCCTATTTATATATACTTTTATATACAACGTCTTCAATTTCCATATACCTACAAAAAAAAATAAATCCAATTGATCTAAAACTCTTAGTTATGATCAATTATGATCATATTGTTTTTACCTATAAAATTAAACTAAAACTGCTGTCACTTATGATGAATAATGAGTATGTCGTTATATCATTGACATTGATCAATTACGATTTTTGTCTTTATACAGTTTATCAAAATAGATTATACATTTTAACTAAAATGGAGCATGTTATTTGTATACAGAACATTTAAATAAAAACTAAATCTAACTTAAATAATTTAAAAGGTGAGATCTAGAACGTAAAAATTGCAACTTCGGAGAGCAACAAGAATCACTAATAAGAGATCGCTTGATATATTTAGTGAAAGAGGCTGAAAAACAAAAATTCAAGTTTATTAGCATATATAAAGATATTTTTTAGGGGAAAGGAAATATTCCATTTAAATACAGCCTAAAGTGTTTTTCATTAGTAATGTAGTACTTATTTTGGTGTTTTTGAAAAGATAAAAAGTAAGCTTCTCTCTGATATACCACTCGACCCAAGTCACCATTAATTTAAAAAAATTCAAGATAGCAGCGGTAAGCTAAACGGTGACATAAATTTTACAATTTCATAATTTTATACATTCATTCGTTTTAAAGAAATACCTTGTTGCTAGACTTTTTTGCTACTCTGTATACTAGCTAATACCAATAATATGAAGAACCAGCATAGTTAAAAATTTGCTATTCTTTTGGTATTTATTACTTCCTTCTCTTTAATGAATAGATTGGAACACAATTATCTTGTTTTTATATTTATTAATATTATCTTTACAAACAAAAGAAAACAAAATATACAGCTTTTTGTAGTCATGAGATTTTCAAACCAGCTATTATTTAAGCCAAAGAGAAGAAAATAAAACTTATGCTCGAACTATGTATATTATATCATCCTGTTACATGTGAGGACTGATATTAATATGGCGACATGCCGATGACACTGGTCGGTGTAGGCCGCTTAGACAGCAAGATATTGTCATGCCTGATGCACTATCTTGATTGTGTTTCTAATAAATTGCTGGTATTCTTGTTTTTTTAACAGTGGCTCGCATTTGTTTTTGTGGCTAATACATTGTCAGAAGTTGGGAGGAATTCTTCGATTCTTTTTGTATTGCATTTGGACAATTTATGAATATCTGATGGACATCACCACCTACATTATTAAGAAATAAAATATTAGCAACTACGGAAATTTTTTATTGTCACAAATAATATCAAGCATGTATTGGTTTTGTACGAACTCCTTTCTGTTGATTCTCTCAGACATTTTTTAAGGCTATTTCGCTTACTTTTTAAGCAGCACAATTGTCGCTCTCAACAGCAGCTAAAAAAAGACAATACATTTTATACGAATATTGAGTCTTAAATCAATCTTTTAATAGACGGCTCATCAGGCAAAACCTTTGAAAAACTGATAAAAATGTAAAACTTTTAAATAATTTTTTTTATCTACTATGAAAATATGAATTGACTAATGTTGGAAAAAAGCTATTTCCTACAGAAGGGAAAAATTAACATTTTAAAAATCAGTATACAACTAGATAATAATATTAGAATCAATTTGAGACTAGTGTGATTTCCTTAGGAGGGGTCTAAGTTGGTTCAAAGGGATACCAGCCCTTTTTGAAATATTGGAAAAAGCTATTTGCTACAGAAGGGAAAAAGTTAACACTTTAAAAATTGGTATGGAACTAGAAAATAATAACAGAAACATTTTAAGACTAGTGTGATTTCCCTAGACAGGGTCTAAGTTGGTTCGAAGGGGTAGCAGCCCTTTTTGAATTATTGGAAAAGTCAACACTTTAAATTTCGGTATACAACTAGATAATAATATTAGAAACATTTTAAGACTAGTCTGATTTCCTTTCCTTTCTTAGTTAGTTTAATGGGGTAACCGCCCTTTTTGAAATATTGAACAATGCTATTTGGTACAGAAGGGAAATTTTCTGTACCAAACAGCGTTTTCGATAATTCAAAAAGAGCTCCTATCCCTTCATGTTAATTTAGACCCCTTTTAAAAAAACCAGGCTAGTCTTAAAATGTTTATAATATTATTATCTAGTTTTATACTGATTTTTAGTGTTATTTTCCCTTCTGTACAAAATAGCTTCTTCCAATATTTTAGAAAAGGTTGCTACCCCATTGAAACAGCTTAGACCACTTGTAAGAAAATCAGACTATTCTCAAATTGTTAATAATATTATTATCTAATTATATATCGATTTTTAACGTGTTAACTTTTTCCTTTCTGTACCAAATAGATTTTTCCAATATTTTAAAAAGGGCTGCTACGACTTTGAACCAACTTAGACTCCTCTCAAAGACATAAGATTAGTCTCAAATTGTTTATAGTTAAGTTATGGTTGCAGTACAGGGAACCCTGTGTAACTTGATGCCAGGAGAATGCAAGCTTGCATTCTCACGTTCATTCCATCTTTCCTTTATTTTATGTGAAACAATTCATTATTAATTTAGCATTCATTGTAGTAACTAGTAAAAAAATTTATATTCTTTGAATTTGTTTTTAAAAAGTTATTTTGGACTTAATTACATTTATTTGTTATTATTACATATTTGTATACCGATTTTTAAAGTTTTAACCTTTTTAAAGACGCTACTGATTTTTCGGACATCTTCGTGAAATTGGCCGCTAGCTTTTGGCTGACAAGTTTACACCGATTTTACCCTTATACTTATATATAAACAAAAAACTGCTTATTGTTTCTTTAAATGACCATTTTACACTCATACCATCATATTATGTGAATTTTTTCGAGAGGGTATTAGAAATTATGGCAACAAAACCTCTGTTTACCTATAAAATCGTACATATCTTTGCCCTCTGGTTTTGGTAACTGCTGAATCTAAAATTACAATAAAAATATGTATCCACTTTCGATGCATTATTTCTTAAACGTTATAAAACGATTCAATTTTTATTAACCGACTTCAAAAAAGGGAGGAGGTTCTCAATATTTTTTTTTATGTATGTTCAGCGGTAATTTTTTAACACGGTGTCTGATTTTAATTATTCTTTTTTTGTAAGAAAGGGGGTACCTCATGGGTGGTCCCATATGAATTAAGTCAAAATCTAATAATTGGGTCTATGAGAAAATCCTCAAACTCTTCATTTTTTATGTATATTTAGCGATAATGCTTTATCTTGTCCAATTTATATGATTCGTTTTTTGTTATTAAAAGGGTACCTCAGGGGTAAACCCAAATAAATTTGGTTAAGATGTTGTGATGGCATCTGCATTCTGCATGTTTTTGAAGTCGGTTTTTTTTTAATTTTAATTTCTAATACTTGTTTAATAAAAGTAAAACTTAAAGCTTCTATAATAGTGGTTTGTGTTACAAGGACGAATAGTTGAGTTTTTCGAGCGGCTACGAGAAGCTTGCTAGGCGAGACGTAGTCAAGAGTCTACCCGACGCATATTTACACATCCTCCTATATGACGGCACCGAAGTGCTGAAATCTGTTCGCCTTTGTAACCTACAAGTACGCTACAAAAGCTCATTGATTTAGGCACCAATGCATGAGGCCTCTCTTATTGCTGGAATCAGTAAGGAAGCTTATCTGCATTCTATGAAACAATGGCTGTACTTAAACTGCCGTTAAACGGTCGTGTACTAAAATGCCGTTAATAGACATGATGTCATTCAAATGACGCATTTGAAGTGTTTTGGGATTAAAAAAAAAGAAAATATACAAGAATAAAACGAAGCAACTACTTCTTGTAGGGTGGCGGCTTCGCCGCCACCAAAAAATATTAACCCATACCTGGCTACGCCTACCGGCATAGACGCCAACGGCCTGGACACAGCTAAAATTAAAAAGTAAAGTCTTACATAACATAAAATTTGTATGGGTGTCTAAATCAATGAGCTTTTGTAGCGTACTTGTAGGCTACAAAGGCGAACAGGTTTCAGCACTCCGGTGCCGTCATATAGGAGGATGTGTAAATATGCCTACCCGACAGAAGGTATTAACACTCACATAATTTGATAATATAGAAAACAAAGAGAATGTTATTTAGATTTTGAACATAGGGAGCATTATTATCAGATTAAGCAAGTGTTTAGAGGCGCCAATTAAACCCAACCTGTAAAGTAAACCCAAAGGTAAGTAGAAAACCCATCATTTATACTGAATAAAACCATTTTCATGAATTTAATTTGAGATCCAAGCGTATATTACACAAGAGAGATGTTGATTTTCAATTAAAGTTAAATAATAAAAACAAAAAACGAACTCATAAATCAATACAGTAACTATTTATAGTTTTTGTACTTGTGTAAGAAAATGGCTTTATTAAAAGAAAATTAATGTGCTGCAAATTCGAGATGATGTCAACACAATTATTATTGTAACTAATAGAGGTGAGAAAACAAAGAGAATGTTATTTAGATTTTGAATATAGGGAGCATTATTATCAGATTTAGGAAGTGTTTAGAAGCGCCAATTAAACCCAACCTGAAAAATAAACCCAAAGGTAAGTAGAAGACTCATCATTTATACGGAATAAAACCATTTCCATGAATTTATTTTGAGAACCAAGCATATATTACACAAGAGAGATGTTGATTTTCAATTAAAGTTAAATAATAAAAACAAAAAACGAACTCATAAATCAATACAGTAACTATTTATAGTTTTTGTACTTGTGTAAGAAAATGGCTTTATTAAAAGAAAATTAATGTGCTGCAAATTCGAGATGATGTCAACAGAATTACTATTGTAACTAATAGAGGTGAGAAACCCTGCAAACTAGAAGAAAAAAAATCAAGTTTCTATTTATACTGCATAAGACGTTAGCAGAAGTAAAGTCTATTTAGAAGATACAAATATTTTTTTATTCGAATGTGTCAGAAAATGTAATTTTTCGTACAGAAAATAGTCGAAAAGAAGTACTTTTGTATATACTTTATAAAGTACTTTATCGCTGGCCTCTAAAGTTAAGTGTATAAAGTGTTGCATACCGATTAAAATTCTCAAATCTTAGGTAGGTTTTTCATATACCATTTTTGATTTTTTTGAAATCAAATTCAAAAATGCAAAATTTGCCGAGTCTCTAATTTTTAATAAACTAGATAATTAAATTAAGTTGAAATGAGCACAGTGACACGACAGAAATTTTTTATTGTTCTCATAGCCAACTCAGTCAAGGAAAAATTATTGGATGTAATATCATTTCAGATTTAATTTTCAATTTATTTTTTAATATCTAAGGATATTTGAATAAAAAACAATTAGGCACCAAATTTTTGGATGTATCCTATGTACTTTAAACAAGTCCCACATTACTTAACTAAGAACCAAGGCTTTTTTTTAGATGGTGTGGATTATGCGATGAAAAATAACTTAGGCATAAGCCACAATAGATCCTTTGGGGTCACAGTGAAAGGAGATGTTATTATCTAACTCATTATCTAGCTTTTTTCTAACTATTTCACCTAAAAATTCATATTTATCGCCGAAGTTATTTAAATATTGTTTTTTTAAATAAATCTATACATTATTTATTAATTTAAATAACGGTAACTTGTAAATAAGAAGCATACTATTGCTATTAAATTCTCTTTGCCATCATTTACAATTAAAAACAAAAAATTCTTTAGGAAATCCCGGGAATGTCACTGCGGTGGACAAAAACTGGTCGTTTCTCTTAAACCATTTCAGGTGCTACAGTTAATCGGAAGAAATAACGAGCTCTATACACAATAGGAAAAACGCATCTTATTCTTGTTCGAATCGATTGTTTGTATATCGGCCAGATAAATCAAATATTGCGGAATGGAATAAAAGATATCGCGTATCGCCAATTTTATATATTGTATTCTTTTTGCGCCATCTTTACGGAGTAACAAGATGAATTACCGCTTGTTTTGTGTAAATCATGAGACTCAGAAGATCAGTGACGTAACTATAGTCTATTTTTATGTATGAGAGAGTAATAAAATAGCATTTCTAATGCAAGGTCATTTTAAATATTTTTACCGAATAATCTAAATATTTCCTAAAATTGTAATAAATGTACCTGAGCTATTACAAGTTTTGGGTCTTTTATTGGTCCTTTATAAACATAAGCTGTACAGAACAATAGAAAAAGGTTTGGACAGGCCAAAAGATATGTGTATTAAAGATTGCATAGCCGTATCTTAATATTATTTTCAATAAGTACCTATTTTCCAATTCTGTTTTATTTTAATTCCAAGAATTTCTTACAGTAATCGAATTATAAGTAGATAAATACCTTCCCAACACATTTCGCCAAAAATGCGATTATAGGTTTTTTATTTAGTAAGGAGGTCCAAATTGTGTATTTTTGACAGTTTAGTAAATGTCGTTTAGTTGCAACTTGCAAGGTGCAGTGTGAATTCTAGTGTGATCATGGAAAATTTGAAAGGGCCGCGTAAACGACAACAAATCGGTTCTTTAACAGTTAATGAAAAAACATTAATATTTAATTGTTTTAAATCATTTACAGACAAACATTTATGTAAAAGTGTTGATGCCACAGTGGAATTAGTTAGTAGTACGCTTGGTGTTGGGAAATCTACGATTTACAGAGTTGTTAAAGAAGAGAAATGTGGCGAGTTTCAAACAGCACGTAAAGCTCCAGGAAAACCAAAATTTTAATTAGAAAATCTTTTGAAAGAAAGTGCATGCGTTCTTCTTTAGAAAAGAATTTCCGACAGTAGACAAAGTTCTTGCCACGGTTCGAGATGATAAGGATTACCCTGAAATGAGTCGAAGCACACTATGGAAACTTTTAAAAGAAATAGGTTTTCTATGGAATAAGCATTCCAGAAAGTCTATTTTAATAGAAAGAAGCGATATTGTAGTATGGAGAAGAAATTACCTAAGGACTATAAAAAAAAATGAAAAACCAAAGAAGAAATATATTTTATTTAGATAAAACATGGATCAACGAGGGACATAAACCAAATAAATTTTGGCAAGATGAAATTGTTACAAGTCGAAGACAGGCTTTTTTAAATAATTTATCTACTGGTTCAAATCCACCATCAGGAAAGGGGCGCAGACTAATAATAGTACACATCGGTAGTTCAAACGGTTTTGTTAAAGGTGGTTTATTGACTTTTGAATCTACTCGTACCGGTGACTACCATGAGGACATGAATGCTGATGTCTTTAAAGAGTGGTTCGAACAAATTATAGATCTTCTTCCTCAGGACTGTATAATAGTAATGGATAATGCAAGTTATCACTCGAGACTTATAGAAAAAATGCCCACAACCAAGTGGTTAAAAAAAGATTTACAGAATTGGCTAAATTCAAAGAATATTAAGTTCCATCCCGGTTCTGTGAGAAAAGAACTGTATCATTTGTGTTCCCTAAATAAAGAGAAATTCAAAAAATATGAAATTGATGAAATTGCAAAAAATCATGGGATGACGGTGGTTAGATCACCACCATATCATTACGAAGTAAACCCGATTAAACTGATATGGGCACAGATAAAGGGAGAAGTTTCAAGAAAAAATTATTCTTTTAAAATGAGTGATGTTAAACAGTTGTTTTTGGAGCCTGTAAATAATGTGAAGCCTGAAAACTGGGAAAAGGCAGTAAATCATACGATTAAAGAAGAAGAGAAAATGTGGAAGTTGGACAATATTACTGATGAAATGATCGAGCCACTCATTGTAAATATTAGTTGCGACAGTTCATCTTCTGATTTCGATTCTGATTTGGATTTGTAGGTAAGAAGTAGTTTTTATATTAAAATTATTATTTATGAACGTAACGTTGTTTAAAAGTCAAAGTTTAAACCCTTATACCTACATAACCCGTTTAACACAATGTTCTTAACATACCTTGTGGAAAAATAAAATATTTTAGAAAAAATTGCACTTTTTTACCTTTAGAAGTTATAAGCAGGTTAATTAGGTGAAAATATAAGAGTATACTCGAGGAATAACTTCAAAAACTATTTTAACTGTCTACTAAAAGAAGTGGTATGCCTATGGATTACGAACGCTTTATTATTTTAATACTCTCTCATACATAAAAATAGACTATAGATGAGGACACAGATTTTCTTAAAATGTTTTTTCTCACCTAATATGCTCAAGTATGTGGTAAAATTTCATAACCTCAGATTAAATATTATGTGCTCATTACACAGAGTTACAAAATATAAAAAAAAATGTCGCAAGTGGTTTATTTGCTGATCCTTACAGTATTTTATAAGCTGAATCCAAATATGACAACCCAAGGTTGTATTGCTACATTTACATTAAAACTTGACATAAATAAAGTATATAACGTACGAACCAAATAAGAATTGAAGTAACTAAAAGGTAGTTGTTGATGATTTTCTGGAATAATGTGCCTCAGGAACGTCTCTTGTGAGAGTCCAACAGTAATCTGCATATTTTTACTCCACCTTCCTTGATACCTTTTTTCCATACTTGGAATATCTTAAAAGCGTTCACCATGTTCATCGCTGATATCCCCAAGATTTTCCGGAAAGAAATCCAAATGATAATGAAGGAAATGAATTTTTAAAGATGTTACAGCCTAGATTTTTATAAGCAGTAGGCAAATGATTGACAAGAATCTCATAGTGGTCAGACTTCTTGTTCCCTAAGAAACCTTTTACCAAGTTTTTGAAAGAATCCCAAGCACTTCGTTCCAAAGTATTTAACTTTTTATCAAAATTGTCATCTCGTATAAGTTCTCTTATCTGGGGACCATTTAATTAAAGCCTCACTAATTTTGGGAAACTTTTCTCTTAAATATAGATATTCTGGTCCGTTTCTGTCCATTGATTTAACAAAATTTCTCATTAAACCCAGTTTAATATGATCTGCATTAATCTCTACATCATCATCTTCAGAGCTCGTATATTTATCACTAGATAATGGAGGTTTCGGAATAGGAAGTTACTCGCTATGAGAAACTAGTCGAATCTCTGAAGGTAAATTTTAAAAGTTTATAGCGTGTATTGATTTACTTGTGATTCCTGTGGTGTCTGTTAAACAAAAATAACAATCTCTAACGTGATTTGTTGATTCCATAAAAACCATCGGGCCTGCAAACGGCATAATTATGTCGAGAACCATTTGAGTTATTGAGTTATTCGAGTCGCGACAGGTGTGGTTGGCGAATACCCCCACCACTTAGATACACAATCACAACTGTTAATGGAAATTTATCCATCATATTAAGTATCTTAGCCAGTCTTGACACAAGAGACGCAAATTATAGTAAGTTCCATTCGGTATATTAACACTAAATTTAAAAATAGGTTTTCTGTAAGCCAAAAAAAAAATCGTTCGTCTAAGAGCAAATATGATTGCAAATATGAATTTATCGCATTAAAATACATAGGAATCAAAATCTTTGTAGACCTGTGTTATCAAAATATGAAAGGAATTCTAAATTAAAAACATTTGACATTTTTTTAACAAATTCAGTAACTTGCCAAAAGTTTTTGAAAAATATTGATTATCTTCAATTTGTACCTGCATTGGAATAACACATCAATCGTTCCCTGTTCCCGCATGATTTTGTTTTGCAAAATTTTCTTATTAATATTATGTCGCGAAGAACAGAAAAGTCTATTTGAAAATGAATGATAGCAAAATTTTTAAGACCCAGGAGATAAACCCCAATAGAAAATCTTTGATTTTCTTTCTAAAAATTTTAAAAATACCAATTTATTTCAAATTTTCTAGTCATTTTAATTAATAAAAATAAGGTAGAAAATATTTACAATTCAAGATCAATTTAAGTAGCCCTCAACTTTTTTAGAAGGAATAAAGTTTTTAATCGGTAGAAAGTGTTATGAAGATTGTAAATTATTTTAGTTAAGATTTACATTTCTGTTTGTATAGTCCTGTGACACGCAGAATTGTTAGTTCTGTAATACGAGGCGATAAAAAGCGATATTGATCAAGTGAATTTGTGCAAGAAAAATGGCACAACCGTCTAATTATAACTCCAGTGAAATTAAGTGCAATTCAACCGTTCATATGAAAACTAGTGTTAAATGTACATGACGCTCTTATACATAAACATTTCAATAGTAGCGTTCGGAGTATAGTTTTTAAGTGTTCAAATATGACCAGAGTTTGAGAAGCAACCATTTATAGACTTTTGAAATAACGAAAGGATGGAATTATTACAGAAGCATCTCAAACGTCAACTAAGAGAAAACCCATTCAAACAGACGGTACTATAAAACAACTCATCCGAAGGAAAGTACATTTGTTTCATTTACAAAAAATATACCTGATTTGGATAAACTTTACGTAGACATTAATGGAGACGAAACTTTGCCAAACGTTAAAATAGAAAAATTCTGGAAAACTTTACATGAATTAGACTTCGTTTGGGAGAAGAACGATAAAAAACCAGCGCTCATGAAATATAAAATTATTTGTTGGAGGAGGCAATATTTAAGGGAAATTAGAAAATTAAGGAAAGAAAACAAAAATATTATTTATTTGGATGGAACATAAGTAAGTGAAAGACATTTTGTAAAAAAAAGTTTGGCAAGATAAACAAATGCTCGCCAGGCATTTATAGAAGGTTTGGCAACTGGCCTAAAATGTCCAAATGGTAAAGGTCGCTGTTTAATTATCACTCATATTGAAGGAGATAAAGGACTTGTTGATAGAGGCTTGTTTGAATTTGTTTCAAATTCTGCGAAAGACTACCATAAACAAATGACTGCTGAAAATTTTGAGGAATATTTCAGTCAAACGATAGATATTCCGACCAATTCTGTAATAGTTAGGGACAATGCAAGTTACCATTCAAGATTAAAGGAACCACTTCCTAACACTAAATGGAATTTGAGAGACGCTAAAAAGGTGATTCCCGCCTTATCGAGACTGAGGCCCACAAGAGTAAACTCATAGCGTAACATAAACGAAAAATAAATTAACTTGAAACGAAAGACCGAAAGCCGATAGTAGTATTAGGACGTTAAATTTTTTGGTTTGTAAAGCATTGGCATTAATTAGGTTATACCATGTGATGATTTTCACAAGTCTTGATTTTTAAAACCATTCTTTATCGCCTTTTGATTAGGGTTTACAAACTGGTTTGAGCAATTTATCCAATAATAATTGGCCCCTTTACCTCTTAAGTCTGCTCATGTAAAATATTTGGGCTCCTTACTTCGCCTATTATACAATATTAATAAAGGGCAGAAGGATGAGTATTGCAACTATAATAAAAGAAATAAATTAGCTTTCAGTTCAGAATTATGTTCAGTACATGACTGATATTTATTTATAAAATAAAAATGACATAGTGTTATCGCATCAGATCTATTAGAAAAAATTCAATTTAATTCGCAATATCACAACTATATTACAAGAAGCCAATCTGACTTTCATGTACGGCAAGCCATCACTAAAAGTTCCCAAAATGCAATTTTTATAAAAGATTTAAAAAATTTAATAGACTGCCTACAGAAATTAAAAAAAAATAAAAATGTATTCAAAAGTAATCTCAAACAATAAACAGAACGGATATACTTTCTTGTGATAATACTCTTTAAACCTGCCCTTTTTAAGTATTTCCCTTAATTTATTGTTATTTTACCCCTCGTTTTACCCGCATTTATTATAAATTATTTCTGTTTAGAGATCATGTACTTTATTTTAAATAAATACTTGATGTTATATTAATACTACTTACTATGTTTAAATTATTAATAGTTTTTCTACGATAGGTTAGCGACTTACAGCCACAAAACTTTTTTTGTGTTAAAGTAGATCCACGGAGGTCAATCTAATTTACAAAGGCCTTCTTTCAACATATAAATAAATGACAACTTTATAATTAAAATAAAAAACACAACAAAAATAAGCAGATTTATTTGTAAATTTTATTTATTGAGGAAATTTATGACTAAAAGTTTACTAATTATTATTTACAATTCGCTGGTTGAATATGTTATCCAAAATCGTATAATAAAAATTTTCTACAAAAAACCAGCAGTATATCCTACCTCTCTTTTATATAATAAAAAAGTGCTTTGTATAAGAACATTATATTATTTGTCTTGCTGTAGGTACCTTTATTTATGTAAAGCCTGAATTGTGATCCACTGCAAATTATTTGCAATAAATGTCAAAAGAAGTATACATTTTTAAATAATTTGACATTTAAGAGCCATTTACACATCACAGTTGACATCTTGATACTTGACAGGCAGAGCCAAGCATTATTTTGATTTTTGCCGAACAAAATGACCGGTTAATTATTCTATGGGGTTGCGACAGAAAGCCAGTAAATTTGATGAAGGTGTTTTTGTGGCTAGGGGCGAAATAGTAGTACCCTTAAGTTAGCACCACTACAAAATAGTAATTTTTAAGAAATTGCTTATATATTTTTCATAAATTGGCAGGCTTGACTACTGATTTTGAATAAAAATAGCATCCAAAATGGCTATGGTTGCAAGTATGAAGGTCGCAACCCGCCTTAGAAATTTCACCTTTTCTATCAACAGCTGTTGTTTGACAGGTCGTTAGAGAATGTTTGCAATTTATGGAATTTTAAGAATGTTATTCCTAACATTCTTGTTGACGTTTGAAATAATTGGAACTCCTAAAATTCATAAGAAATGCATATATAGATTTTAAGAAAATTGATATTAAAGTAGTTATTAATTATTAAAATCAATAGGGTTCTAAGTTAGAAGTAATTATTCAAGAAAATCAAAACCGCAAGTCAATCAGAACTTTCGTTCAGAGTTATCGCGCGTTCGGATCGAAAACATGAAAAAAAGTTTTAAAAAATGGGGGTAAGAAATTTTTTTCTTCTGCACGAATGCAATAGTGAGGCCCCATAGAAACGGCCTCAGTAAAAAGAAAGAACTCTTCGATTGGCTAATAACCAAATAAATAGTGGCAGATGAGGGATTACTTAAAAAGAGCTATTTCAGTTATGTGAACAACATTCACCAAAATTTAAGAAGAATTGTGTAGATAGAACATTGCGTGTTAAAGTGTTACCACCTTATCACTGTAAACTTAGCCCCATTGAACTAATCTGAGCTCAAATGAGGGGATATGTCGCGAGAAACAATACAACATTTAAACTTCAAGATGTTCGTCAATTATTATGTGACCCTATATCAAAAATTTCACCTGACAATTGGTAAAACGCTATAAGTCATGTCATAGCAGAGGAAGAGAAATTCTGTAAACTTGATATGTTAATAGAGGAAACAATAGAACCAATTATTATTTCTGTGGAAAGTGATGAAACCGATGATGATGACTTCTTATCGGGAGAAAACGACTTATTTATTTAGATAGGTCACTCTATATTTTTATTAATTATAATAAGCTTATATGAAGTACAAATAAACAAATTTATATGGAATCTAAAAATGAAATAGTTATGAGCGTTTTTGCAAATATTTTTTTTTCAAAGATTTTTTTTTATATCACATAAATTTGGTTGTGTTTATATTTATTAGATTTTAAGAAAATGTCATAACCTAATACCTAGTATACTATTTATATAAAAATAAATGTGCGTACTTAATATTGGCAGTTTACTATTTTCTAGATTAAAGTAATTTTGTGTTCTCCGTTTATATGGTATATAATTATTGGTTAATCCCTTAGGGTTTGCTCGTTCACATTTTATGATGTATTTTATTCGAGGTTTTTCAGGATTGTCATACTAAAATATAGTGACAAATCAGAAATCAAAGTATAAATATTTACTTTTTCTGCTTTGAACAATTCTGCCATAAAAACTGTGCTATCATGAATTTTCAAAAAACCTATAGACACATCCTATGGAGAGTTGATCTTTTATCATTATCCTATATTTGAGTAAGAAGGTATAAAAAAGGTCCTTTATTTCTAACAAAGTCAATTTCGGTTTCGAAGTGATTACTTCATCATCAGGCACACTTAAATGGAGAGTCATGGAGTCAATGTATTGAAAAATAGAAAATATCTAATACCATTTTGTACCACCTATCATGTTGTGATGAGGGCTTGGCAATGGCAAAAACGCTTATCCTGTTTTTAATAAAAAAAATAATTTTTAGTCTCTATTCTATCCGAAGTATTCTTCACCTATTAGAATTATGTTATATTGTGTTAGAATTAAAATCACGAAGTAATATTTTAGAAGACCAACGCAAATAATTGCCAAGCAAATATAGTTTCTTTTAGTGCTTACCACTGCCTTTAAAAGTAACGTCGTTACAACGTTCTCGGTCTAGTTTCAAATCATTCAATTTTAATTAAACGTCTATATATTTAAAAATGTATTTTTTGCTAAACTCATAATTAAACGATGTTTTTCTTTCAATTATTTAAAAATTTGTGTAATCTTTTTCCTGTCCATAAAAGGCAAGACCCTAAGATAAAAGGTAAGGCACTGACGGACAGACCCCTTGTTTACAGTAAATAAGTAGATGAGTTTTCATTGAGCTACCAGCCACTTTCAGATTCTCCGTAAAGAAAGAATGAATACGCCCTGCTTTCATTTTGTTTGATTTCCTTGTTCCATATTTCTAATTATATTTTTCTTTTAAAGAGTCTTCGTTGTTATTTTCACCCTCCCGAGCTGTAATTTCTTTTTTATTCAAGACTTCCTTTGCGAGACTGGCTGAAAACAAATTTGCCTTTTGAGATTTTCTTGCATGTATATCCTTTTATCAGCCGTGGAATCCTTACAGGGGCGATCTTAGAATGAAGGTGTATTTTCTAAATTTGTACATGTACCTTTTGTATTAAATATTTATATTAAATTAGTAATGTATAGAAAAAAGTTATTTATGCAAGAAGCATGGAATTCATATACATATATCTGTAATGAAAACCTTTAAGAAAATTAGGCTTTAATAAAGTATGTGCTTAATATTAATATGACGATTTATAGCCCGTCTGTTTTGTCAATGTTCTTTAAAGCAAAGTAGGATTTAATAAACTTGCAGTTGCAGTGACCGCTCGCAGTTGCAGTTCCTGTTAGAAGTTAAAAAGCTAGTTTTACAGTTAAGGTACCATTTCGGAAGGCTCGACAAACGATAGCAGACGCGACGGCAAGGACGGCAGATGCATTAACGTCACACTACACACATTTGGGAAGCAAGGAGACAGAGCGACGCGACAACCGCAGACAACCATTTGAGGAAACGATAAGCGTTGCCAAAGCTTTTGTTTTTAAGTAGATCCACTGTTTTTGTCTCTACTCTCCTGTTTTAGGCATGAAATCTACTATTTTTGCCAACTTCACAAATTTTGTTCTTAATTTATTAGGTTTGTCTCATTCTTCAGCAAATGGTCAAAGAATATTTTCTCTAGTAAATTTGCTGAAGTAAAATCAGCGTAATAAGCAGCCACTATTGTAGGTTTGCTCCATAAAAAAAAACCTTAAGATATTCATTATGTGTTTATTTAAAATGCAACAAAAAATTAAAAGGGCATCATTAAAAGAACAAGCAAGTCGAACACAACGTATTTGAATTATCTGATTCAGACTGATCTAGAAGAAAAACCTATTATTTTTCATTGGTTTCCTTTTTGTTTCCGCACGTTAAGAATATATTAAAAATGTTATTTTTTGTTTTCATTCTTTGTTTACTTTCTAATTTGGGTAGAAAAATGTTTATTTTTTATTTACTACACTGCATTATATAATTATTTCCCCCTGTATTAAAATTTACTATTCAGATCTACGGTTTTTTTTCTCCCATACTCTTTCAGCAAATGTTCATCTGGCAACACTGCCTATATCGAAAGAATGCAACTATCATTTCTATAAAATATCGATTAATCACCTCAAAATACAAGCGATGACTAAGGGAGACAAACAGCAAACGATACCTCGAGACCGACCTACCTGTCGTCTAGTTCTCTCTCTCGGACTTGTCGCGCCTTGCGAAATGTGTTTCATATAATTGCATGTGTTCAGACGTAAAAAGACCGTTCTTGGTCGCCTTTGTCGTCTCGTCTGTTGTCGTCTGTCGTATGTCGCGACTTTCGAAATGGTACCTTTGCGCACTTATATTCTCTGTTGCTATCACCGTTGGCTACTGCATATATTGTTCTCTGACGTTCAAATATAACAAAGTTTTTTACGGCGACGGAAACTGCAAGTTTATAAATCAGCCTTCAGAAGTAAGTAACGTGAGTGGACACTACTAATTTATTGGTAGCAATTTCCGTATGTGTGAATAATAAAAATTAACATCGATTATTAGTTCAACTTATTCTATTATAGGCTCATTATAGCTCAGTCAATTGAGACTTTTGATTAGAACTGGAGCTATCATCGAATCTATGTGGATAAAGATTATCCAAAAGTTTATCTTCAATTATGTATAAACATTCTTTCGTACTAGTACATAAAATACATCTAATAAAGTTAAACGCTGCTTGTAGATCTATTTTCAATTAAAATTCTGCAAAACCTTTATTAAGCAGTTCCAATTAAATTTTCTTTTAAATAGTAAAGTTTTCCCACTCAATTTGTCCGTTTCCTTTAAGATCATTTATACACTTGTACTACTAGTAGCTATACTGCTATACCCTTCGAATTTAGAAAATATTTTATTTCCTGAGACTTAATGGTTTCAGATCCGAAGTAAGGTCGACCTTCACCCATCTGTTTACTGGATGAAAGTTTGTTTTTATTAAATAAAATATGTTTATAAATATACCTCAAAGGGGTTGCCTAAGAAAATATGGTCCAGACTATTTATTTTCTTAAAGTAAAAAAAACGACACCCTGTAAATTATTCCCCAGGTGCTTCGATTATGCCTAAACTTCAATCAGCTCACTGCAGGATGGATTAAAGCTTAAGTTTAAAATTTAATGTTTTTCTCGTCATCCGTTTTTGAATTATCTTTAAAATTCAAAATTTGCACTTTTCCCTAAATTTTTCGAATTAGGTCCATTTTAAATCTACTTATAGTCTTTCATTTAAATTCATATTGACTAAAAGAAATATTTGGCACCGTTCCTGCATAGAGTAAGAAGCCGCTTGCAGGATAATGAGCTTTCCCTCTTCCGCAAGCCCCCGCGCGTTGACATTTTCAACAAATTGCATATATTGTACAACACAGGGGGCAAATAAAAATGCTGTGTGTTTTCATCGAACAACTAATCTGTCGAAAACAGCTACAGAATCCGATCTTATCCGTTCTTGTGCATTGTTGAAAGGGTCAGGATTGCAGGAGTATATACGATTACTGTTATTAAGTGCCATAACCACATACTTATCCACTGGAGTTTGTAAACAATTGGAGATAATGTTAGGGTCTGGATGTGACTGTGTTGTAGAATTATTCAAATGAAATAGTTCAAATTACAAAGGAAATTGAATTAAAAGTACAAACATGTAATTTAGTATAATTATTCGTCCTTTTTTGTCTCATTTCTCTCGGAATACCAGGGTGTGCTTCTCTTTTTATAAGATTCCACATTGTTTGTACAGTTAGCACCAAAGAAATGTAAGAAAAATGTTGATTTTTTTTAAATTTGGTCTAAATAGACTGTGAGAACGCATCGGATCTTTTGATCCCATTTATGAAGAAAAAATCTATAAGAGTCTTTAGTTCAGTTTTTCAATAATTTTATCATTTGTAAGTTCGGTTCAAAATCTTGTACAAGTGTACGAGGGTGGATTAATAAGTACCCGTGTTTGAAGGCAGGTGGCGTTGCTGAGGGAAGTTGACATTACTGTCGTGTACTGTCATTTGTCACACGACACCATACTAAATTTCAAACTGATTCATAGGTTGGTTTTTATTTGGCAGCCACTTGTACCATACGTGTTTCGCATTAATCGATGAAATGGTCACTGTTCATTTTAAGGGTGATTAGGATGGAAATTTCTTTCGATCTAGACAGCGTTGCCAGATTTTGGGACAGTATGGGTAAAAACAAACCGTAGATTTAAACAGTAGATTTTAATACAGGGGGAAATAATTATAATTTGCAGTGTAGTAAATAAAAAAACAAGTATATAAGAAACGAAAAATAAACTTTTTTCTACCCAAATTAGAAAGCAAACAAAGAATAAAAACAAATAAAAACATTTTTATTATATATTTAAAGTACAGGAAAAAAACCAAAGAAAAATAATAAGTACCTACTTCTTTTACATCAGTCTGAATCAAATAATCCAAAATCGTAGTGTTTGGCATATGCATGTTTTTTTTATGATGCCCTATTAATTCTTTGTTTCATTTTAAATAAAAACAATGATTATCTTGATGTTTTTTTTTTTATGGAGCCAACCTACAGTAGTGGATGCTTATTACGCTGCTTTTACTGCAGAAAATTTACTAGAGAAAATATTCTTTAACCATTTGCTGAAGAATGAGGCAAACTTAATGTATAATTAAACTGATTTTTATTTAACCTGAAAAATTGTCTGAATTTGTCTTCGTTTAGAGCTAAATGAGTGTTTATTAACACAGAATAAATTCCTTCTGTACCTCTATTTTTATACATTGAATTCATTGGTCGCCTTTTTTTATATAAAAAATACAACAAGTTGTCATCATCCTCTTCCTCCTCGAGTAACATTTTTAATATTCGTCTTTTGATCATTTTTTTAGAAATAACTCCTAATAATATGTTTCCACAAAAACCACTCTCTCCGAACTGAATAATGATACAAGTTCTATCGATCTGTCAACCAGAGTTGCCAGATGAAAATTAGCGGAAAAAAAAACAATAGATCATTGAATCTTAACAGTAGATTTTAGTACAGGTGGAAATAATTATAATTCACAGAGTAGTAAATAAAAAAAAAACAAATAATTGTATCAGAAACGAAAAATAAACTTTTATTATATACTTAACGTCAGGAAACAAAAAAAAAACTAATAAAAAATAATAGGTATTTCTTTCAGATCAGTCTGAATCAAATAATTCAAATACGTACATGCATATTCTTTTTATGTTGTCCTATTAATTCTTTGTTGCAGTTTAAAGAAAAACAAACCTACAATAGTGGCTGCTTATTACGCTGCTTTTACAGCAAAAAATTTACTAGAGAAAATATTCTTTAACCATTTGCTGAAGAATGAGGCAAACTTAATAAATTAAGAACAAAATTTGCTAGAGACAAAAACAGTAGATCTACGTGAAAACAGTAGGTCTGGCAACGCTGATTGTTCCCTCGAATGGTTATCCCTGTAAATGTCGCGCGACACTTCTAAAGCTTGCGAAATGTACGAAGCGTAACATTTATTCACCTGTCTTCCTACTCGACCTTGGGGTCGCTTCAGTGGTACCCAAATGGTACCTTAAATGTGGTCGTACATCTGTTTTTGATGAGGGGCGACCAGGTCGCCCGGCAGACGTTGTTACCGAGGAAATCGTTAAAAAGATCCAAGACATGATTGTTGCAGATCGCCGAAAGTGCGAGAAGTAGCAGAAGCCGTAGGCGTATCATACGGAACGGCAATTAATATTTTGCATGATATCGGCTTGATGGGTGCCGCGATTGCTTACGGTGGACAACAAGCGGATACGGCTGTCAATGTCAAAGTAGTGTTTGGAGCTCTTTAATCTAAATTCGCCGGAGTTTCTGCGTCGAGTCGTCACCGTTGATAAACCTGGATACATTATTATACGCCAGAGACAAAAGACACTCGAAGCAATGGATTTTTCGGGGTGAATCTGCTCCGAAGAAAGCTGAGACAGTCCCATCGGCCGGAAAGATCATAGCCACGATTTTTTGAGATTCCAAGGGAATAATCCTCATCAGCTTTATGCAGAAAGGAAGAACGATCACAGGGCAGTACTATAATTATTTATTGGACCGATTCGATGCAAAATTAAAGGAGACACGACCTCATTTGGCTAAGAAAAAAGTCCTGTTTCACCACGATAACGCACCAGCACATTCATCGAGAATTGTCGCGGTCAAATTACAAGAACTGCAGTACGAATTGCTGCCGCACCCACCGTACTCGCATGACTTAGCTTCATGCGACTTTTTTCTATTCCCCAACATGAAAACGTGGATCGGGAGAAAAAATTCAGCTCTAACGAAGAGGTTATCGTCGAAACTGAAGCGTATTTTGCCAAGTTCGAGAAATCATATTTTTTGAAGGGGTAGAAACGGTGGGAAAAATGAAAATAATTTTTTTAAAAAAACTTGCCTCTTCCTTTCTAACACGGGTACTTTTTGATCTACCCTCGTAGTTATTGTTATCAATATTATACTGTTTTCAAGCACTACAACTATTAATAAATGAATATTTTAGTTAGTGTAATATTTGTTTTGTTTTTAATACGTTGAAAACCATCTATAAACATTATTAGCTAATTAACTGACTTTTCTTCATATTTTGAGATTATTTTTAAATCGACATTGATTTTTGTGTAAAAAATATTATTACATGAAATTTCACCTTCCATTTTTTTAGTTTTTATTATAAATTTAATCATTTTCACTATTTGTCACACATGTTAAATAAAATAATATATTTTTTAAATACTATTTATTGGCAAAAATAATTTTCACAGCTTAACAGACCCTCTCAACCTCCATTTTCAATCATTTTCAGAATCAATAGGCTTTATCTCTTCTTATAGAGTTTCATTTTTACTAAACATTTCATGTTGATATCGCTTTTCTTTTTTAATTTAAGGATTTAGGATTTTTTTTTTAATTTCAACCCATCCTAACCCCCTATTTTCAATCAGATTTTTTATAAACAATAGGCTTTGTTCCTTCATAGAGCTTGGTTTTTGATTTAAATTTTCAAGTTGATATCATTTTTAGTTTTTGACTTATCGTGCAGACAAAAACAGTGACATCAGACAAAGTAAACCTATAATACTATTCACTTCACTGTGTGAAGAGTAGAATAATAATATAAGCAAGGCTAAAACATTAACATAAAAGCCTAAAAAATATGTACACTAAAAGAATGATAAAGTCAAAGAGTCAAAAATTATTTAATAGGTATATCAGTACTTCGAAGATAAACTGTTCTGTCATTCTATTCAGCTTTATAGTAAATAAGACTGAATGTTGATTGAACACTTTTCATGTTTCATATTTACATATAATAATTATATTTCGACAAGAAATTCAGTTGGCCCCAATTATTGTCACAATATGTATTGTTTACTAATAATCTATCTATTAAAACTTTTTTTTAACATACATGAATTGATAGTTTTTGTAACATATTTCTATGTTCTGATAAGAAATTTTTTATGACATACCTAGTGTCTTTTACCTCCAACATGCCTCTATAAATAGTACGACTAAAGTGAGAGTTAAATAGTGTTGTTTAACGTTCAACTTGTAAGTTTATTAAAAATTGAACATAGCATTATCTTTTTCTTAAATCAACTTATATTGTGGCATCACCATACATGGTATAGAATACCACTGAAAAGGTCTCGATGGGCCGATTTTAAAAATATAACCTTTACAACACTGCACTACGTCTACATAGTTTACCTCCCAGATACATATCAGTAAATTTTTATTTTAATCTTCATGATATAGATACGTAACTAACATAGACATAACTATTAAGTTTCTTGAATTAATTGAATCTGTAATGTAAGTCTAACAGTGTTTATCAGTACCTCTGGCATTTATAGATAGGGCATTTTTCTTTTATTTCAAGGGACAACCTACAAAATAAACAATTATTCATATAAAATTGTATTACAGTCAAGAAATTATCCTTGTTTAAGGGTCGATCTTTTCATCTCTGAGTAAAGTTACATGTAAGTTTACTTGACATATTAACAAACAATAGCCCTATAGTTTAATCAGCAAGTAGTAACTTTCAACTTGGTGAAAAAAATGGCCCTAAATAAAATATATAATAAAATTGTCATATTTTTTTAAAACATCCTTTGTCTTTTGTTGAAAACAAAAAAATTTGTTCAATGCATAATTGGGCATATTCTGTATATATTCTTGGGTATATTCTGTAGACTCTGAAACAAAAAATAAAATAAACTATAATTTGAAGTACACAAAACCTCAAAAATAATAGTAATTTTTTTACCTCTGACGTTTTTCGGTGACAATCGTTGGATTAACACACATACTTCCGATTTATTAAAGTCGCAGTTATATTTAAACTTAACTTTTAATACAATTCACAATTAAAATTGTCTCATGTTGTTTTTTTAGAATTTGACAGCTTGATTTTAAATGTTGAGAAGATAGAATATGAAGTAGGTACATAACGAAATAAAGACTATTTTGTGATATGACAAGTGGGGGCACTTTGCGTCATATTTTGATTAATTTTAAGTTAATAATTTTATATTTGTAGATTGACGAAATAAAAATGTTTTTGTATCATTTAAATCACGCTATTTTAATAAAGGGAATTTATTATCACCAAAACTGACTAGCTTGAGTTTGACATATGTCGTAAAAGAGTAATACAAAAGTGAGACGTTTAGTACCGTCATTGCTTCTCTATATCTATGATTTGAAAGATTGGTATGGCCCCGCCTACTTTGTGACGTCACGGTGTGCGTTGCGCAAATTAGGCTGATTTAAGTTATTTGATCATTGTTTCACTACGTTTCAGGGATCTATTATTCTGTGACATCTCTTTTTAGCTAAATATTTTCAAGAACGCTTCTCACTCCCGCGGACTCACTTATAGAAGCGCGCCACGAGCATATTGCCTTACCCAAAAATATTATAACGTATAACGTATAAAAACAATAAAATTATTTAAATTTAATTAATATTTTTATGTTATTTTAAAATAATGTGTTTTTATGAAATGTAACTGGGTGTTCACTGCACAAATGAACCAATGGAGAAACCGTCCCTGCAAATGACATAATAAATTTTATAATTTTATGTTCATAATGTCGTGAGATCGCCTGAAACCGACTACCGTATCTGCGACAGGAAGTCTAGCGCTGATCATATTAAGATCCGCTTTGAGAAACCGATTCGAATGTTTTCCATGGCAGTCTGACGAGTTGAGGATACTTTCCAGAACTTCTAGACTCGGCTTCTCGTCAGAGTTGGTTATTTCTAGAGTGTTTTATTTTTGTATAAATGGCGCGACTTTGTCGGTAAACTTTAAGTTTCAATAATTGTGTTGTATAGTAAAGAAAAATTGCAATTAATAAATTAGAATTGTGAGTTATAACAGTGCCTAAGTATTAAATAAATTAATTAGTACGTTACAAATAAATTATAAATAAACTCCTTTTATTAAATAAACAATAAACAATCGCTACAATATTAATGCAAACTTTGTTATCATTATACATAAAAAAAATATTTATATATATTACGATCAAACAATTAAGTAAAAATAGTTATTCAATTATGTACAAGTCAATAAAATGGTACGTATTTCAATTATATGGTTAGAAAAATTATTGAAAGTTTATTATTTTCTTTTAAATTAAAAACATTGTAGAATTATTGTCTTTAGAGGTACCAATGCCCTGTATCTGACAAATACATCAGAGCTATACTTCTCCAAACTCCAAGGAATGTTACTCAATGGTTTCACAAAAAACATAAGTGAAACGGTTACTTATACTTGTGACAAAGATTAAAAACATGCTTATTTAAAATGATCTAAACTGTTTATATTTTTACTCATTAAAATAAATGTTATAGCAATTTTGAAAAATTTCAACGTCTTCTCCCGCCAGAGATCAAAAATCAAGAACCTATTTATTTCACTGTCGTCACCTTCTCCATAACTTCAGCCAATAATGATCTCTAATAAGGAATGACTTCACAAGAATTATCATACTTTGAATCTTATTTACTATTTATTATTGGATACACCTCAGGCAGATCTACTGATTCAGCCCTTCATCTAGTTGCTGGCCGGATAGAAAGATCCCTGGACAATAAGGAGTCCGCTTGGGTGTTTTCATAGACATAGAAGGTGCTTTTGATAAAACCACCTTCCCAAAGATAACACACTCACTAACCAACAGGAGTGTTCCACAATTGGTTAGTGGGTGGATACATAACTTGCTTTCAAAGCGAGCAGTAAACATAAGTGTAGAAGATGTGAATATAAGAGGCTTGGTTGCGAGGGGATGTGAACAGGGAGGGGTGCTATCACCTCTGCTGTGGAATATGGTCCTCGACACCCTCATCAGCCGCCTCAATAATGACAGTCACTACACAATCGCATATGCATATGGCTTGGTCATTCCGCAAACAGGGAATTTTGAAAACATACTCTGCGAAATAATGCAAGTAGCTCTAAAAATTATAGCACAGTGGTGCAAGGACCATTCACTGTCTATCAATCCTAAGTAGACAGAAATGGTCCTTTTCACAAGGAAAAGGATGAAAATGAAATTAAAACATCCAGAACTCCTAAACACAAAACTAAACTGCGACAGAGGTGAAGTACCTAGGTCTCACCTTTGACAGCAAGTTAACATGTAACTCGCATTTAGAAAACAGAGTTAAAAGAGCACACATTGCTTATGAACAATGCCGCCGTACCGTGGGACGCACCTGGGGTTTCTCCCCCAGAGTCGTCGCATGGACTTACACGGCTATCATAAGACCTATGCTAACATACGGTGCAGTTGTCTGGGTACCGAAAACCCAAAAATTAACAGTTATCCGTATACTAGAACAAATTCAAAGAACAGCATGTCTCAACATAACAGGAGCCATGAAAACAACACCAACCACAGCGATGGAAGTCATTCTTAGTCTCATTTTCCTTGATATTCATATCAAGAAGGTTGCTATGACGACAATAACACGCCTACGCACGTTTGGAATAGAACCTGATGTAGGATCTGGTGAGGCGAGACGTCACTTCTTTTGGCAGGAGGCGCTCCCACTGCTTCAAGCGAACATCTCATTTAAAGTTATAATAGAACAAATAAAAGAGCCAGAAGTGACAGGCATGATTCATATTAATTTTTGAATATTATTTTTAAAATACCTACCACTTATATGTGTTAACTAATACTATTCTTGTATCTTATATATATTTTTTTTTCTTTTTTTCTATCATCTTGTAAGATATTCTACAAATTGTCTATATTTTATCTTTAATACCCAATATCTTTCTTATTTTAATTTGGGAGAATATTTGATATTAGTAACTTATGTCTACTGATATTACAGGATTAAAAACTTAATTTTTTTTAAATTTACTTAACATACCACATGTAAGTTGAACAATGTAATGTTTTGCAAATTGTAAATTTATAAATTTATATTTTTAATGTTTGTAATACTAGGGGAATTTGATAAAATTTAATTTTTTTCTTGTATTATCAATTTTTAGGGAACTCTCTCAAGTTCAATCTTACATGTCAAATATTTCTATAAATTTTCAAAATTGCAGGGGTTTGAACACGAAGTTGACAGATCTCTACAACAATACCTTGGAAGGTAATCATGATATAATAATTTTAGTAGAATCTTGGCTAAAAGAGGGAGTGCTAAGTGGTGAGTTGGTCGATATTAATTCTTACAATGTATTCAGAGCCGATAGAAATTTAGAGCTTACGGGAAAAGCATGGGGAGGTGGCGTTTTTATAGCAGTCAAAAATAAATTCAAAATTCTGAATGTATCTCAGTATTCACTTTAATTTGAACTTTTATCAATAGATTTTAAATTTAATAAATCTAAGTATACCGTAATTGGGCTTTATATGCCACCTAGTGGGGGCTTAAATGATTACACCTTATGTTTTGAATTATTACAAAGTCACGTTAGAGACATAAATAAGACATTTTTTTTTGGTGATTTTAATCTACCAGAGATCAGGGGTACTGACACATATTCAATGAAACTCAATAACAAAACTAAGCTATTAATGGATTTTTTACAATTTAACTCTTTTGTACTACACAATAATATAGAAAACAGTCAGGGTAATACGTTAGATTTATCTATTATGAATGAAGATAATGCTAAAAATTGTATTATAGAAAGAGAAGAGCTACCTTTAGTTTTGGAGGATGTGTCACACCCATCTCTAGCAATTAATCTTTTCCACGAAAAAAAAAAGAAGATTCCACCTTAAATAAATCCATAGACAACAGATATAACTTTAAAAAAGCAAATTTAAATTTGATGTATGATCTCATGAAAAATGCCTGTTGGGAAAATGTAATTACCCAAACTGATGTAAATCTCGCATTAGAACAGTTTTACTTTAACATCAATAACATATTCCTTGAAAGTGTTCCCAAATATAAAATTCATGCGAATTACAAAAAATATCCAGAGTGGTTTGATACTGATATAGCAAATTTAATAAAAAAGAAAAATCATTATAGGAGAATGCGGAAGGTCTCAGAATATTTTAATACCAAATACATTCAAGCACGAAGAGATCTAAAATCATTAATCCGAAATAATCACAAAAACTATATAAAAACAATAGAAGGAAAAACTATTGAAAATGTCAATAACTTTTGGAACTATGTAAACAGTAAAAGAAATGACGGACATGGTTCGTATTCCTTTGAATTTGAAGGACAAAAAGTTGAGAAGTCTGATACCGCTGAAAAATTTGCGAATTTCTTTGTCTCTGTCCATTCAGCCGAAAAATCAAACTATAGCTTAGACTTTTTAAGTAATTCTTGTAATCACTTTGATGGTTGCGATTTAAATTCAATAACACTTTTAGAGTACAATGAAGCTATGAAGAGATGTAAACCAAAAAAATCAGCAGGTAACGATAATATTCCTCCTTATATCTTAATAGGCTGCAGGGATTTTCTAAAAAAAAACATTATTACATATTTTCAATTTAATTATCAAATTTTCGATATATCCAACAAAATGGAAATTATCGAGTTACACACCTATTCATAAATCTGGGAATAAACAAAATATTAAAAACTATAGGGGAATTGCAATATTATGTGCTCCGTCTAAAGTATTTGAACATATTCTCTATAGTAAAATATACAACCACATGAAAAATATTTTAGCTGAGGAACAACACGGTTTTGTAAATGGAAGATCAATAAATACAAACTTATTAATTTTTACAGAACATGCTACCAGAGCATTAAATGAGAAACTACAATTAGACATAATATTCTCGGATTTTAGTAAAGCTTTCGACCAAGTAAATCACGATATTTTATTAAATAAATTAAACAATTTAGGTGTAACAGGAAACTTACTAAAATTACTAAGAAGTTATTTGCAGGATAGACATTTTTCTGTAAAATTCAATGGAAAAATCTCCAACCAATATCACTCAAATTCGGGTGTGCCACAGGGCTCTAACTTCGGTCCATTACTTTTTTTAATATTTATTAACGACCTTCCTTCTTGTCTAAACAATTCTACTTTATGCTGACGACTTGAAAATATTTAAGAAAATTCACACAGTCAGGGACAGTGTAGCACTTCAAAGAGATATCAATAATGTTTATTTATGAAGTACTCATAATAAATTATATTTTAACATACATAAATGCTTTGTCATGACAATCTCTCGCAAGAAAGAGCCAATTATTTTTGACTACACAATGGACACTGATCTATTAAACAGAGTCTCAGAAATAAAAGATATTGGCGTAACCTATAATAATCAATTATCTTTTAGTCCTCATATAGAAAAAATCATTAAAAGCGCAAATAAAATGCTTGGTTTCATTACTAGGCAAACATCCTCATTCTCGAACTTATCTTCAATCAAAACTCTTTACAATACTCTTGTTTTACCTAAATTAAATTTTGCTTCTATAATTTGGGTACAAGAACCACAAATATATCTTGACAATCTGGAAAAAATTCAAAATAAGTTTCTTCGGTATCTATACTACAAAAAACATCACCGTTGGCCCGATTACAATCATGTAAGAACACAAATGCTAAGAACAGAATTCCAAATAACGTCTCTAGTCGTTAGACTATGATGAAGTTTTTATTTGGTTTGATGAATAATCAAAATACATCAAATAATTTATTAGCATTTATACCTTTCAATGTTCCTCCAAAACGCACGCGCTCCACTCTTTTGTTTAACTTAAAAATATTGATGCGCTGCTCTCCACTTTACTCTATTCTCTCCTTAGCTAATAATGTTAATGTTATGCATACTATAGATTGGAATATGTCATTTAATCAGTATTGGAAAGTTGTATTAAATTATTTTAAACATTATGGGATTTAAACTATCATAATTATTAACAATCAACATTGGGTTGATCATTATTTCACGGAACTTGGTGTAGAATTTATCAACTTCGCCGTTCATATTATATTATATTTTAGTTTAGTTACTTGTCGTGTAATAATATTAATTTAATTATTGTAACAGTCTTAGCAATAATATCCATGTAATAAGGCTAAAAGCCTGTTTGGGTTGTGAAATAAATAAATAAATAAATAAATATAACACCGAGGGTTCTAAAACAAAACAAGGCTTAGGATGCGGAATATACTCCAGATTCTTAAACCTAAACATAAAATGGGCTGTGAGCAATAGTGCCAGTGTAGTTCAAACAGAGCTAACGGTGATTCTCATAGCAGCAAAAGAAATAACCAGAAACAATATCACTGGAAGGAACATGCTTATCTATACAGATAGCAGACAAGCACTACTTACCCTGAGCAGACCACGAATTTATTTAGGGTTAGTGTCACGAAGCTTTGGTTGAAGTATCCATCAACAATGTGGTCACCGGATGGATCAAAGGTCACGCCACATCAAAAGGTAACCGTCTTGCCGATTCACTAGACAAGAAAGCAATCAACCAAATACTTTTTGGACCTGGCCCTTCCATTGGCTTGACAAAATCGGTGGTGACAGACCTAATTAAAGAACATTTTCTTGTGAAATTCAAGGAAAGATGGGATGAAACAAGAAACTGCAGAGTTGCCAAGGAGCTCTTAAGTTATCCTGACAACACTGTAGCAAACAAATATTTGACTATAACTAGACAGAGTCTGCGTCTGGTCACAGGCATTCTGACTGGTCATTGCCAAGTACGGAAGCATCTCCATATCATGGAGCTGTCATAATCCGCACTCTGCAGAAGGTGCGAACAAGAAGATGAGACCATCGAGCATATCCTTTACGATTGCTCGACGCTCTCATTTATTAGAGGATTTGTGTTCGGCGAGTATCGGCTAACACCGGCCGATATAAGAGAAGCACCTCTTGGCGACGTTGTCAACTACATTAAATCTGTAGGCTGGCTCACGAGCTAGGAGTTGCCTATCATTTAGGAGGATACACAATGGGCCTAATGAGGTCTTAGTGCCATGGGGGTAACCACCATCCACACGTTACAGATACAGAGATACAGATAGTACCACACCCTGTATAACGAATAATTTTTCCGTACCCCGTGTATAAGCAGAATTTATATTTGAAGTTTAAATTCCGAATACTTTTTCTTACACTATGGAATATTTTTCATTTTAAATAATTGACAATTATTAGTAGATAACTATTAGATAAATCATTTTTAATTTTAAACTTTCAACGGAACTTTTTGATTACAAAAAAAATAATTTTCAAACGGGCACCTATTCTCATCTAACTCATAATTTACAATTTTAATTTATCAGATTCGGTTCTCTCTCGCCTTTCATCTCACTCATCTTCAACACGATTCAATTATCTTATCCGACATTATTCACTGAACTGCCGAGAGAGTACCCGGAATACATATTAGGGGGTGGGCCTTTTGTTGCTAACATCGTATATGAGTAGCTTTTCATAAATGTTGTTGCGTCATGAATATAAAAAAAAGTCGATAAATTAGTACGTTAATCTTATATAGCTTTACAAATGAAAAACACCTCAAAGGACTCACCTCAGTAGTAGAATTAATCACGGTAAAAAATATTTAATATAGTTTTTAAAAGGAAGAATAGTATACATAATAACGACTTTTTGTTTAGAACAAAATTTTAATGTATTTGTGACTGTAGAAAAATATATGTTCGTAAATAAAACATCAACAGTAATCCTACGGATTCGTGAGAGCAGAAGAGAGCGCATCATAATATATGGAAAAGTAAGTAGAAATGAGAAAAATACACAAGTCTGTCAAGCTCGAGATCTTTAATTAGTTTTTTAAAAATAGAACTTGCAAGCAAATTAAATATTTGCGCATGTTGTCTTTTTTTACCCTAAGTAACCTACCAATTTTAAATCATTGATTCCACGACGCCATCCGAATTGCTCCGATATTTCTATTCAACGTTCATCTCCGCCTGAGTTCAATCACCATTGACAGCTGTTTATTGATTTATTTGTTGGTGTTTTAACAATTTAAAGTGTTCTAGTTACTTACTTATTTAACAAATATTTCCAAAAAATTAATAAAAATTAGGTTAGGCTCTTAAAAAATAAAAATGTCTTCTAAACAGTATGGTTTAAGAGAAAAAAATGTCAACAGAAGATGGTATATTAGATTTAGTAGTAGCAAAGCATATTCCTAGACTTGATTATCACTTACTCCTACAATTTCTAGAAAAGATATTGGTATTAGAGTAAATACCTTAGGTTTGTTTGAAAGATACCTAACCAGTAGTTATTGTAAACGCCAAATCTAAAGAACCAGCGCAAATGCTCAAGTTCGTTTACTTAAAAATTGTCACGCACATTCACAATTTGAACCTTGTCCTTGCTTACGGTCAGTAGCGTACCGACTAGATCATTGTTTGTTTCTTTTTTCTGTGTTTTGGTTAAAGTGACTGGTTTTATTTTCGATAATGTCTTCTATTGTGCGTGAAAAAAAGCGCAGATCTGTTATTAACGGACAAAGTCGTGAAGTAATATACAATGTTTTTAAATATTTTGACGCAACAAAAAAGGAAGGAGTTACTTTAGATTATATCAAACTTCAAACTGCACAAGCAACAGGTAACAGGTAAATATACTCTGTAGTTTATTTGCAATTAAACTTGTGTAGTTTTCAATATTTTTTTGTATTTTACACACATATCTATGCATTTTATTTTTGATTAATATTATATATTTAAATTTTTAAAATTTATCTTGTTTCTAAAAATTTTTGTTTCCTAATAAATGTAAAAAAAATACTAAATTTAACATTAATATAATATTACGTTTTACAGGTGTTTCTTATACTACCGTTAAAAGAATTTTGAAGGAAGGTAAACAGTCAATGAAAACAACTGGAAAAATTACATTTTCCACACCTAGGAAAAATTTCGTCAAAATCAAACGCTACGAATCTCCCTGAATATCAATTGAGGGACATTCGAAGAATAATTTACGATTTTCATATAACAGCAAAGTCTCGTGTTACTACACAAAATAATCGTAAAGTTTTGGTGGAAAAAATGAAAATGAGAACTTTAAGAGTAACATATTTGAGACAGATAAAATATTTTAGATGTCAAAGTAGACCAATCGTTTATTTAGATGAAAAATATATACACAGCGGACATACTTCTTCCAAGAATTGGACAGACGATTCAACAAAAGGTTTATTTTCTGTTATTTCTAAAGGCCAAAGGCTTATTATAGTTCACGGTGGGGGAGAAATGGGTTTTATCAAAAATAGTTTGTTGATATTCAAATCAGCAACCAAGTCTGAAGATTATCATTCCGAAATGAATTCGGAAAATTACTGCAAATGGTTAAGAGGAAGTTAATACCTAATATTCCACCTAATTCAGAAATTGATAGTGATAATGCTAGTTATCACAATGTACATACAAATCGAGCACCTAATTCCAATTCTTTGAAGAATGGTGCGATCTAATTGTTGACAAAATACAACATACCTTTTAATCCAACAAGTTTGAAACCAGAGTTATATGAACTGAATAAATTTCCTAAGGACCTACATGTAACATATGCATTTTTGATGAGTTGTGTCGAGAATACGGCAACACCGCTTTACGGTTACCTCCTTGTCTCCCCGACTTGAACCCTATCGAATTTATTTGGGCAACTGTTAAGAAGAATGTCAGTCAAAGGAATGTAACCTTTAAATTAGAAGACGTAAAACAATTAGCAGAAGAAGAATTTAACAAAATCGGTATGGAGGAATGGAAAAAGAGATGCGATCATGTTATAAAGGTAGAAGATAAATATTTTGAAAGAGAAATACAAACTGATTTATGTTCGGAAATTAATCCTATCGTCATTAATTCTAATGAGGATTCCAGTGACAAGTCTTCTTCCAACGAAGAATCTGACGAAGACATATGAACATTATTTATTTGTGAATTACTGTTTACGTTGTTTGTATTTACTTATAGACTATATAAGTGGTAAGTATTTAATACCATTTCTTAATTTCTTGATAGTTTCGGCCTTTACTTGATGAAAATCCATATTATTAAAATGAGAAAAACCAAACATGGTAGATTTTCACACTTTTATTTAAAGAAATGAAAATTAAAAATTGCACGACAATTGTTTCTAAGTACAACTTCTTCAAATGTGACTCATTTACATTTCTAATATATATCCAAAATAAATTAATTAGCTAAAGTAGGTACTTAAGAGAAATATATTAATTAAATTCCAATAAGATATCATTACCGGGATTATCTCACAAAAAACTAAGAACAAGTAAAGAGATTTAATTAAGCTCAGTTATTAATATCTAATTGATCACTTGAGAGGATATTTGAATTTTTAAATCTATTTATTTCAAGTGTTTCTAAATGGTTTAATTAAATGCCTTTATTCTCAAAATGTGAAACAATTTTTGCATAAACGATTGATTTTCAGATAAAAATATGTTTTGTAGAATTATTTTTGTTTTTAGTATAACTATTGTAATGTTTTAAATAGCTTTTTTTTTTGAAAGTACAGCCCGTTTGACCAATATACAATTTTACCACAATTTAATTTATTTGAATAAGAATAATTTCCTGACTGTAAGAGAATTTTATATAAATATCGAACGGAAAGCGCTAAAACAGCCTTAACCTAAAGTCGGCTTACTTAAAAATAATGATTTTTTAATTGACTATAATGTACTAATAATAACACTAAGCAATATGTATGAACAAGTATCATTTACCATTTTACATTTATTTTATGTCTTAAAATATAAGCGCCTCTGGTTTACAACTTTCTAGGTAAGCTACCAATTCTATTCATCGGTAGGCGTGTTCGTAGCATTATAAATGCGCGTCCTTGGTTCGTTAGATTTGGCGTTTACTGTATCAGTCTGTAATAGTGGGCGGAGAAGAAAGGGAAAGAAAGCAACAGGGGTGCCCCAGGGCAGTATTCTGGGCCCAATTTTTATTTAACATTTACATAAATGGTCTATTTTTAGTCTCAAATCGGGGAAGTATTGTGAGATTTGCTGATGACACTGCTACAGTCTTCTACGAAGCATCTGATAGGGATGAACTCAATGGCGTAGCTGAGAGAGATTTTTACAATATTAAGATTTAGCTCGACAACAAAATACTTATTGTAAATTTAGACAAAGCCAGATACGTACCATTCAGCGGCAACATTAGCTGTCTCCACAAATTTAATCATCTTGACATTTCCATAAATGAAAATACTCTTGCGCTCGAACCTGTAACACAAATAAAATACCTTGGAGTATTTATTGGCGGTCATCTGAAATATAATATAAATATATAAATATACAGAAAAAAACTGCAACATATATTATATAAGTTTAAATTTCTGAAAAATATCTTTCAGTTAGCTATTTAACTACTTTATACTATGCCCTAGCTCAAAGGCATCTTGATTATGGTATTTCTAGCTTAAGGAAGCTTAAGGTGCCCCATTCAAGAAATTGTGAATGATATATGTGAATTTATTTATTTTTTTATTTGTTTTCTTTCTATGTAGTTGTAGTTCTTATTTTATAAAATTGTCATTCGTTATTATTTATTATTTACATATGTTTAATTTACTTGAGTAATTTTTACATCCTACCAAAATAACAATTTCTGTTTAAAAATTAAAACTTTATAAATGAACCAATCCGGACCTGGAAATTGGACAAAATGAGATTAACGGTGTAGTATAGACACTACAGACTTATGTTCGACTCGTCTTAATTCAAATTTATTTGTCAAGGCTTCATTTCATTTATAACGTTATTATGTGACTCGCTTATGTTGATTTTTTAGTTTTGCCCAAAATCGAACATTGAATAAAAAAATTAATGAAACCGTAAAAAAAATGTAACATACACACTTTTGATTTGAAAATCTCTTACAATAATTCAAAAAATCGTATACAGGTTCCGCAGCTCCATTTTTAAAGGATTTGTAGATTTATGGTGGAATATAGTAAAAAATCTGATGTGTCCAACATATGACTTTCCTATCTAGTTATTACAGGTTTTCTTTCGGTTATTTTGTTCAACCTATTATAGCACCTCTGTAAATATTTAGAGGTTAACCTAATATATACATTTTCCACATACATCTAACTCGAAACATTTTTCTATATACTCTTATTGTCAACGAAAATGCGGAAAAAATTAAATTTTATACTTTTCCTCCAATTTTTCCATTACGGTCTATTTTAGAGAAATCATGTAAAAAACAAAAATTATAGAGATCGATCGCAAACCTGTTTTAGTTCAAGAATTTTCTTAAAAATCAGAATTTTTTACATTTTAAAAAATTTCTTGAATACGAACCATTTTAGGAAAATTTTATATAGAGCAAAAGTTATAGAGAATAATATTAGAAGTAACTTTGATATAAACAATTTTCTTCTCCAAACAAAAATAACTAATATATTCCATAAAATATAAAAACGTGCCTGTATAAAGTACCCCTAGATGTTCCGATTCTGCCCAGAATCTAATCATTTCATCTCTGGCCGGAATAAAGCTTAAGTTTAAAATTTAATGTTTTTTTTTCTTATCCGTTTTTGAGTTTTCTTTAAAATTCGAAAATACACTTTTTCTCAAATATATCGAATACGATCCATTTTAGAAAAATTATTTGTTAAACCAAAATTATAGAAAATTATATTTCTAACAACTTTTATTTAAATAATTTTTATAAAAATTTGGTTTTTTACATTTTGTCAAATTTAGGAAAATTTTGTATGGAAAACAAATTATAGAAAATAATATAAGAAGTAACTTTTATTTGAAGAATTTTCTTCTCCAAACGTAAATAACAAATATATTTTATAAAATTTAAAAATGACCCTCTATAAAGTATCCCCCAAAATCTAATCAGTTTACTACTGGCCAAAATAAAGCTTAAATTTAAAATTTGGTGTTTTTCTTTGTATCCGTTCATGAGTTATCGTGGATACATATACAGACACACACACACACACACACACACACACACACACACACACACACACACACACACACACACACACACACACACACACACACACACACACACACACACACACACACACACACACACACACACACACACGCACACACACGCACGCACGTACGCAGGCACGCTCGCACGCACGCACGCACACACCCACCCACACAACCAGAGAAAGCTTTAAGTCGTGTACAAAATATCCATACCATGACTTAATTGGTGGTATTATGTACCTTGTTGTCTGCACTCGTCCAGATATAGCTTGTCTGTAGAAAATTAAGTGTGTACAACACTTATTACGAAAACACAGCTTGGACGGCTGTAAAACAGGTATTAAGATACTTGGTTGGAACATCTGATTATAGACTTTTATTTAGTATAAGAGCTACTATAGTCTATTTTTATGTATGAGAGAGTATTAAAATAATAAAGCGTTCGTAATCCATAGGCGTACCACTTCTTTTAGTAGACAGTTAAAAAATATTTTTTGAAGTTATTCCTCGAGTAAACACTTATATTTACACCTAATTAACCTGCTTATAACTTCTAAACAGTTGAAGGTAAAAAAGTACAATTTTTTCTAAAATGTTTTATTTTTCCACAAGGTATGTTAAGAACATTGTGTCAAACGGGTTAGGTAGGTATAAGGGTTTAAACTTTGACTTTTAAACAACGTTACGTTCATAAATAATAATTTTAATATAAAAACTACTTCTTACCTACAAATCCAAATCAGAATCGAAATCAGAAGATGAACTGTCGCAACCAATATTTACAATGAGTGGCTCGATCATTTCATCAGTAATATTGTCTAACTTCCACATTTTCTTCTTTAATCGTATGATTTACTGCCTTTTCCAAGTTTTCAGGCTTCACATTATTTACAGCCTCCAAAAACAACTGTTTAATATGCTTCATTTTAAAAGAATTATTTTTTCTTGAAACTTCTTTCTTTATCTGTGCCCATATCAGTTCAATCCGGTTTACTTCGCAATGATATGGTGGTGATCTAACCACCGTCATCCCACGATTTTTTGCAATTTCATCAATTTCATATTTTTTGAATTTCTCTTTATGAAGGGAACACAAATAATACAGTTCTTTTCTCACAGAACCGGGATGGAACTTAATATTCTTTGAATTTAGCCAATTCTGTAAATCTTTTTTTAACCACTTGGTTGTGCATTTTTTCTATAAGCCTCGAGTGATAACTTGCATTATCCATTACTATTATACAGTTCTGAGAAAGAAGATCTATAATTTGTTCGAACCACTCTTTAAAGACATCAGCATTCATGTCCTCATGGTAGTCACCGGTACGAGTAGATTCAAAAGTCAATAACCACCTTTAACAAAACCGTTTGAACTACCGATGTGTACTATTATTAGTCTGCGCCCCTTTCCTGATGGTGGATTTAAACCAGTAGATAAATAATTTAAAAAAGCTTGTCTTCGACTTGTAACAGTTTCATCTTGCCAAAATTTATTTGGTTTATGTCCTTCGTTGATCCATGTTTCATCTAAATAAAATATATTTCTTCTTTGGTTTCTCATTTCTTTTATAGTCCTTAGGTAATTTCTTCTCCATACTACAATATCGCTTCTTTCTATTAAAATAGACTTTCTGGAATGCTTTTTCCATAGAAAACCTATTTCTTTTAAAAGGTTTCCATAGTGTGCTTCGACTCATTTCAGGGTAATCCTTATCATCTCGAACCGTGGCAAGAACTTTGTCTACTGTCGGAAATTTTTTTCTAAAGAAGAACGCATGCACTTTCCTTCGAAGTCTTTCTTTCAAAAGATTTTCTAATTGAAATTTTGGTTATCCTGGAGCTTTACGTGCTGTTTGAAACTCGCCACATTTCTCTTCTTTAAAAACTCTGTAAATCGTAGATTTCCCAACACCAAGCGTACTACTAACAAATTCAACTGTGTCATCAACACTTTTACATAAATGTTTGTCTGTAAATGATTTAAAACAATTAAATATTAATGTTTTTTCATTAACTGTTAAAGGACCGATTTTTTGTCGTTTACGCGGCCCTTCCAAATTTTTCATGATCACACTAGAATTCACACTGCACCTTGTAAGTTGCAACTAAACGACATTTAGTAAACTGTCAAGAATACACAACTTGGACCTCCTTACTAAATGGAAAACCTATAATCGCATTTTCGGTGAAATTTCTTGGGAAGGTATTTATCTACTTATAATTCGATTACTGTAAGAAATTCTTGGAATTAAAATAAAACAAAATTGGCAAATAGGTACTTATTGAAAATAATCTTAAGATACGACTATGTAATCTTTAATACACAGGGCTTTTTCTATTGTTCTGTACAGCTTATGTTTATAAAGGACCAATAAAAGACCCAAAACTTGTAATAGCTCAGGTACATTTATTACAATTTTAGGAAATATTTAGATTATTCTGTAAAAATATTTAAAATGACCGTACTAAGTTTTGCATTAAAAATGCTGTTTTATTACTTTTTCATACATAAAAATAGACTATAATATTAAAATATCATGGGACGCTGATTAATTTGGTAATTCTACAATAAACTGGGAATCTCGAAAACAGCAAACTGTAGCATGTTCAAGTACTCAAGCTGAATATTTAGGAAGTGCTTTAAAAGAAGCAAAGCTTGTATTTTTTTTCAGAATTACGTTTAATAAACTTAGGTACAGGAACCAATTACCATTTATAATAACAATCAAAGTCCACATAAGATTGTTAATAATCAGGCGTCTAAACATAATTATTTTGTTAGAGAATCTGTTGACAGTGGTCGATTCGTTATATTAAATATAAAGCCACAAATGAGTTAGTAGCTGATTTATTTACAAAGGCTCTTTCTAAAATAAAACATGAAAAGTTTGTAGGAGAGATAGGACTTGACAAAATAGATATTTTATTTAATTTTTTTTTTGGATTATTGTTATGACCCTACTTAACTATATTTTAATTATTAGTTTAGATAAATGTCATAGTTAAATTTAAATTTAACATACTCGAGTAAGAGGAAGTGTTAAAAAATGGCCCTGTAATAAAAAAATTTGAATATTCTTGTTAAAATATAATTTTGTATTGCCAAGAAACTTTTCCGTTCCAAAGAGACTATTTTATCTCTCCAGAAAAAGTTTCCGTGTCCAATACTTAACAGAATACGATCAATGTGAAAATGGATTTCTATTTAAAGTACAGAGAAAACTTCCAATCTGAACTCTTTTATATTTTAATAATTATACATTAAAATTTAGTCCAACAAAACAAGGCAAATAAAAACAAAACTAGAACTTTTACGTCTTGGTCACATTTGAGTTGAAATTATTTCCCATTTTATTCTAGAACACCAGTTACATCTTGATTAGACCTCCATAGCCAGATTTTCTTGTTATATTTTTCTTGAATAAAATTATTTTATGATAGTAGGAAAATATTGTTCATCACTTCTGTAAAATAGGTTTTTCCGCACTCGCATTCTCCTTTCTCGCAAAATACAATTGCACTTTTCACACTTGAATCATAAATAATTACGGTACTAAAAATACCAGCATGTTTTAGCTTTTACAAAACTTGCCTTAAAAAAACACATTATACGTCTGTTTTAGCTGTGGTATGAGATTTCGATAACCTCTCAGATTTCTAGATTTACCGATAAGTGATATCTTGAGAAGATCGGTTAAATTAAGCGATAAATGAGCAAATTCATCTGAAGATATTCGCAAAAATTATATTATTATTGTTATTACAAACATTATGCCACACACATAAACTTGAAACAATGAAATTCTAAAGGCAATTTCGTTGCGGGTAACCTATACCTCTTCCGCATTTATCCTTATTTATTTCCAAAGCCAACTAAGCAACCGATCAGCCAACCCATAGCAACCATTATCGTCCCATTCAATAATTAAATCGTGTAAAGCAATTTATTACTTATTAGAAAATTATCAATAGAAAAAAATCTATGAAATTGCTATATAGCATATCAAACATATGCCTCAAGAAGACAATGGACGCTTGGTGGGAGTGTATATTAATAGCGGGGTCGGTTAAGTTAAGAGCTAGGAGACCAACACACTGGGTATATTCATAATTACAGTGGAATGTCCGAGAATGCGCATCCACTGATTGTGTTCTTGTAATTACATATTCGTGAGTTATAATTAAGGCTCGGACACAGGATTGGGCTTAGTTCAAATTGAAAAGAGTTCATAATCGATACTAGCCCTAACTATAATAGATCATAATTTTTCTACGACCATTACTAAAAAGTCTACATTTGGTCACATATAAATGTGTCACTTTTCTCTCCTTATAAACACTCTTTGGTTTCTAGCGAGGAAAGTAATATTTATCTGGAGATTTTATAAACCAATAGAGACGTTCAGTTTCTTTTTAAATCAGAGGCGGCTATAGTAAGTAATACCACTAAACAAACTGAAGTGTATCGCAAAATTACATTAAAATGATGCGGCGAATTTCGATTGCCTTCAATCACAGGGTCCTTTTCAAGAATCGGATGGTAAGAGTCTGTTTTAGTTTAAATATTTAAAAGATTTATAAGACGGAAGACAAAAAACTGGGATTTGAGATCGATTTTTCAGTTTAACGGTCCAAGAGTCTTAAAATTTTTCCAGTTACCAGTATAAAAGTATATAATATATTATTTCTTTGACGGATCTTTACGTTTTGGGGTGTCCTGAATCCATTTTTACCATTTTCACATTGAGAAGATCCTAACTCAAAAGCGAGCAAAGAGAAAAATATCACATTTTAAACCTAAGGATAAATCGGCCCTGTGATAAGCTAATTAGATTTTGGACATAATCGGAACATCTGAGGTGGTACTTTATGGACAGTAGTTTTTCTACTCTATGTATTGATATGGAGTGAATGTATGCGGGTTATTTTAATTTTTTAAATTTTATTATGTATCTTCATACACAACCCCAATCATTAATTCTCTATCGCAAATAACAGAAAGTTTTAGGAATTTTATTTTATGCCCGGCGCCACTGCTTATGCGACAAAGAAAAATTGTAATTTATTTTTTATGGAAATTTAATTATTTACTCTCTTCAAAAATTATTGTTATTAAATTTATATTTAACCTGTTGTTTTGGAGTTTTATTAATTAAAATTTTAGTATACCCAATAAAATTTACCCTTTATGAATTTATCTATTAAAAAAAAGAAACACAAAATTAACGAAAAACATTTAAACAGATTTTTATTACAACCAAAAAATTTTTAATAAAATACCTTTCATTTATACGAAATCTCATTCATACTGAAAACCACTTACTAGTTAATTAAAGAAGGTTACTACTAAAATAAATTGCAAGTTTTTGGTTTTGTTTTGCAGAGGGCGCGAGGAAAGCTTGTTCGACTGGTATCGAAAGGTAATTGCGATCTATTGTCCCGTTTTAAAAGAAAGAAGACAGATTTGTTTACGCTAATATTCGTTTCGTCTTGCAAGTAGTAAACACTGGCAGCTATCACCTGATTTTTATTTAACAAATTGAAATAAACAAGAAATTACAAGAACAGTAAGTGATTGTTTAATTTTAAAAGTTTAATAATTGTCTTATACCTTTTTTTTGTAGTGTTCGTGTTCGTGGAAGTTTGTTACCTTCTTGATATTTTTTAGGCTATGTTGACATGTTCAGGGGTTTGTGTGGGCCACTTCCTTGGACATTGAGCTACTGAAACATCGTCAGGAGCTGCTATGTCACTTATTCGTTGCTATGGATTTGCTTGTTTAGTTACACAGGTATATTTTCTTAAACTTCAATTTAAAACTCGCGTTTCACTTTATTTGGGATCACTTATATTTTAGATGTCTTATTACAACTTACTTTTACTTTTAAAATTGATTCTATGTGTATTTTTAATAAAATAGATAAAAAAAATTAAAATTTTTCGGGAACAGGAACGAACGACGTTATCTCTTTGGGAATTCAATTTCAAGCTCCCTTTTGTTATTTCAACAAACCCCTTGGTAACCAAAAAATTTGTTTCAAATCTTTCATCAAAGTATCTAGGAAGAAAATTCTGACCAAAGGATAAATTTAGCTGAATTCAATAAATCACAAGTTTGCGAATTTTAGGTGCATAAATTTAATATACGTTTTTAACTAGAAGTAGTTGAAGAAGAGTAAAATTTAAATAATTTCTTTCTTTTTTTTATGAGATTAGTTGCCAATTTTTTATTAATTTTGAATTTAATTGTATTACTTTTTTGTGTTGGCACACCTGTCAAAAATTATCCCTTATGGCTGACAGAAGTATTTCTTGTTTGATGTACAGGGTATTTTTTTATAGATGAGTAATATTAAATGTGTCCCTTAAACATTCTGTTATTTTCGATTGTTGGTTTTGAAGTTTGATCATTCCCACTCTGGGTAATCCATTTCAGTATATTTCTGTTATTTATGAACAAAAAGGAAAATTGTTTAAAAAAGTTTTCCACGATGTCATTTACAATAATTTTTGCCATATTTACGGTTTTTTTAAAATGTACAGAATAATTGAGAAATTTAAGGGAAAGTAAAAAATTTATAATTTTTTTATAGTTTCGTTAGCAAGGAAGGTACAAAGTTTCGAATAAAATATGTGTGAAAATTTTTTGCAAGGTTGGAGGATAAAGTTAACAATTTATAAAGTAATAAATAAATAGGTAAATGAAGGAAACTGGCATTTGCATATACCTTGGTATGTATATTAGTGTGCTTATTTTTTTAAATATAAAACATTGGTGTGCAGTAAGGGAAATAATAAGGTATTTTTATTAAGAAAAATAATTAGTTACAAAGAAAACACATTAATTAATAAGCAAAGAAATATTATAATTGTTTATTTTTTTCATCTATTAACATAGTCGAATTAAGTGATTTCAGCCAATAATAGCTCGCTATTCTACAATTAGTCAGTTTAA